>CATIWJ010105615.1:0-15269 GCA_949640765.1 Croton laevigatus
TGTGAAACTAAGCACAATTTTTGACATGATATGTAATTTGGAGTTTTTAGTGAGTTTGGTCTACAGTTAAAAGAAGAGGGGAAAGCTAATGAGTCTAATCCAAGTATAGGTATATCACAGCCCTCTCCCCTTTAATTATTATTTTTTCCTATTAGTTATGTATATTGTGAAAATTAGGGTTGTGCACGATTTCCAAGGGGAACCAAGCTGGAATAAAAACCATACCCAATAATTTAAAATTCATACGGAATCAGAATCGAAAATTTACAGTCATATTATGATTCCTTGCCAAGAACCAAATCAGGACCATGATCAGATAACCAAGACCAAACATGTAATCTTAGTATCATTTACACATATATTTTAGTTATAGATCATATTTATTATTTTTTAAATGTTAAGTGCTAAATTTGATTTTTCTCATTGTATTTTGTTAATATGGAATAACAAATCATTTATATCTTTATTTATGAGACATTTATAAATTGTTTAGGATGTGTTTATAAAATAAGCTTATAATTATTTATTTTTTGATTAATCATTTAGTTTATAAAATAAATGTATATCACATTTTTTATCCAGTCATAATTTTAAATGTTTATTTATAAACAAAATCAATAATCCATGTTAGTTCAAAATGAGTTGGATCAAAAGTATAGTTTAATTGTCACTTTTACACTTTATTGTATGATTACCTCCAAAAGTGTGTTACGAATGTTTAGATAATTGTATAAAAAAGTCAATTACATATTCATTACTCATTTATTAAAATGAGCCGGCTCATTTTGAGTCATTTATCACCAATGCTGATTAAATATATAATCAGAAAGATGAAATTATAAAATGGATGTAGCATTTCTAAACTTAATAAAAAGACATCGAATAGCAATGTTGTAGCAAGCAACAGCACAAGATTGAATTGGGGCATTTTCTTGTCTAGTGAAAGAAGTAGATACAATTGCAGCTTTAGTACTAAGAAGCTTATAGTCCAATCTCGTATGAAAACAAAGGGCAGAAGGGCAGCAAATACATTAAGATTAGGGACACAAGACGTGTGGTGAGGTTTAGTTTCATGACCAATGTTACCATATAAGGAATCGGAATCGTGGGTTCTTTGTATCGTTGATGCGGACTTATTAAGGTGGTGATTTTTAACCATTTACCGTAGTGAGAACCGGCAAAATCGGCAACCCTTAATTCTCCCTCCATTGCTCAGAGAACAAATCTTTAGCGTTTGTAATAATATCCTTAATTATTTCCTTAAAAAAAATTATTATGATTAGCAAGAAATGTAAAGGAAGTCCCTCCTCTCGCGACATCTTTCTTAAATCTGATGGTGGACCCCACAAAAACATCCGCAAGTTGACAGACAGCATCCAGCTAAGAACCCACATTTATAAACCTGCATGAAATTTTAAGTACTTCACTGCGCACTCACTCACTCACTGTGCCTCTGCCTGGCCCTTTTGGTCCCCTCTTTCTTTCTTGCTTGCTTTGCTACTCCTTCCTTTCTTCCTTTTGATGCCTTTAATTAGCTCCATCCATTGCAGAAATCTCTCTCACACCATTCATGAGTTCAGTGTCCTGTCCACTGTTCAACAATCTCTTCTCCTCTCTTCTCTGCCATGCCTATCTATCTTTCTAGCTTCTTCTTAGTAGCTTGCACTTTAGTTTCTGTCTCTCCAGCCTTTTCATCACATCTGTAGCTATTTCTCCTTTATAATCAGTATTAAAATAAGACAAATAATATAAAACAAGACAAGTAAAGTAAAAGGTAAATCTTTTTGCAATGAGAAGAAACCATCGGTAGTATCAAAGTTTTTAAAAGAGACAAACCCTAGTACAGATAATATAATATGTATGATTTATTGCTTTCTTGTTTAAAAAGAAAGATGAATGAACCACAAAGCTGGAAAGATGAATGAACCACTAAGCTTCTAGATCAACTGTCGCAGGAGTTTAAGTTTTACCACGGGTTTAGAGTTTGAACTTTGAAATGCACTTGTGTTAAAATTTGATATATAAGAGAGTTTTTGCCGCTGTTAATGGTCCTGGCTCGAATGTAATTTAGTGATGGTTGGTTATATTATTATTATACCCTAAAAAGACAAATGCTGATCGACCAAGATTCGGACGCAGTTAAAAAGGTAGGAGGTGCAAGTGGGTTGTGTTGTGCTTAAGACAAATAATATTAATAATGCGAAGGTAATTCGTGTGGCTATGTAAATGGTAATAAAAAGGAAGTGGGTTTAGAGGAGTAGTCATGGTCACTGCATGGGGCTCCCCAAATTTCAGTAATCATTGCCTTTCTCTTATCCTCTTGTGCATGGAGACCTCCCAGACCTGTCTCTTTTCCTTCTCTTAACAATCACTGTTACTATAGTGACACTTCTTCTAAACACTCATTTAATTTACCAATTTTATGCATTAATATTTCATGCTTTCAGGATAATAAAAGTGCGTGCAGATTAATTTATGGTGGGTGTTTTGTTGTTTTTATTGACCTACTAGATGGTTATTAGAATCCCAGTTTCTGCTTTCTTTTATTTAATAGGTTTTGATTTTGAAGAAAAAAAAGAAAAAATTAACTCGTATAAAAATTTAAGTATGGAAATTACTTACCTAAACCGGACAAATATATGGTATATTTAACATATTAGGATGTGCTATAATCTAGTATTTAGCAATGAAAGCGTGAATTAATTAGTAGTTAACTGGTAAGATTTGAAAATTTTCACAAGTAGCATATTAAATAATTATTGTGTTAACACTTAACATTAGAATTTATTTTTATATTCTTATTCCTGAACCTAGAATTTGGACAAACATCCAACAATACATATATTATCCAACTGTTTTCAAAATAATAACTAGGTTAGGAGAATACATGAGAAAATATCTTCTTCTTTTTCTTCGAAAATTTAGGTAGCTAAATAATCCTTATAATTGATATCAGTGATAGTGTCAACACTAAGCTGAGCATTTGAGTCGATGACTATTAAGATTATCTAACAAATGTTATTATTCATATCATCATGTAAAATGTTTTTGACACGCATTTAAGCATAATACCAATATTATTCCTTAAACCCCACACAACACATGCTTTACTTGTATTTAAATCAAAATCAGCATGTATATTGCACTTAACAACTCCAGTAATGAGTCTTTGCCAATGCACATTAAATTGCAGCCCGTTATGATGCACTTTAAATATTTGTGCTGACTTCTATTCTGATATCTATTATCTTACTCGTAATACTGTTTGTTCTGGCCTATTTATTTTTTGCTGCCATAATATTTCATTTCTATTTGTCTACAACATAAATAAAATAGAACAACCAACTTAGGAGAATACATGAGAAAATATCTCTTGAAAACTGGATATTAGAGACAACCCAAGTTGTGTTTATACCATTGTTGTTGAACTGAACCCGACCGGTTGGACTGCGAATTGGTGACCTCTTCGGATGGGTTTTATGACTGGCCCCATAAAATAGATAAAAAAACCAGTGTCAATTGTAAAACTACGGTCGGACCGGTAAAAATTGAAGAAACTCGGGGTAATTGCAATGGGCCTTTTACCCTTAGCCCTCTGTCATATTGAACCGGAGAGCTCTCCGGGTGGGTTTGATGACTAGCCCGGAAAATAGATAAAAATGGGGGTCAATTGTGAAACCCGGTTAGAAGGGTAAAAATTGAAGAAACTCGGGGTAGTTCCAATGGGCCTTTTTACCTTTAGCCCATATCTTTTTATTATATTGAAGAAACTGTATGTATATATTGTGAAATGCTTTACTTTCTGTAATCAATAGGGTGTGTGTTAATTAGGACGTGTTTTATTTTTTTGAAACAGATAGGAGTCTTTTCTTTTTTCAAATTATTTCAATTTTATTATATTTTTATACAAATATTTTTTATCAATAAATATATAAAAAATTGCTAAATTTTTTTTGCTAATATTTAAATTTAATATCTTGAATAAAGTTTACGTAATATATCTACAAAATATTAGCACACTAATTTATATTAATATTTTAAAATATAATTTTTTAATATATATTTATATATAAATTTAAAAATATATAAAAATAAATATAATTAAAAACCTGTCTGATCTATTCGAACCAGTCCACTCTCGACCCCTCAGCCTCGCCAGGTCACTTCCGGTCTGGGTCAACAACATTGATTTGTACCTTCAAACTTTCCTACAATCCAAGTGTGTGCTCTCCATAAGTTCTCACACTAACTTCTATATTCTAGCTCTGCCGGTCCTGAAAATTTGAGTTTTGACTTTGTCCAAATACAACCAAGACTTATAAAGGTACAAACTAACTAAGGGGGCGTTTGGTTGGGGGGTAATCAGGAAAGGGAAAGGGAATGAAACCCTTTGTGGTTGTTTGTTTGGCCTTTTTAATCATTCCCTTTACCCATTTTTAGTTTTGGTTTTCCCCCTAATTCCCCAAATTGATTCCCCAACCCCCCAAGAGTTTTCCATTCCCTTTCCCTTCCTCATTCTCCAACCAAGTATAATAATAATAATACTAATAATAAATATTATTCATAATAAATATAAATAATAAATAATAATAATAATAAATACATAAATAATTAATAATAATAAAAATAAATAAATAAATAATAATAATAAGATAAATATTATTAATAATAAATAATAATAATAATAAGATAAATATTATTAATAATAAATAATAATTAAAAATAATAATAAATAAAATAATAATAATAATACATAAATAATAATAATAATAATAATAATAAATAATGAAAAATAATAATAATAATAAATAATACATAAATAAATACATAAAAATAATAATAATAATAATAATAAATACATAAATAATAATAATAATTCTGATTCCGATTCTCTGCTTCAAACCAAACAGTTACAAAGGGAATCATGAGGCAAACCATTCCGTTTCTGGATCATAACCAAACAGAGAAAGGTATTCCGATTCCCTGTTTTCCTTTCTCCTTGTTTCCCTTTCCTGATTTCATTCCGTTTCTCCTGCGCGAACCAAACGCCCCCTAAGTTAATTGATAAGTACTAACTTTTTAGCATCAATAAGCCAAGCTCAAATAAGTCCAACTTAGAAGAGGCCATTTCCACTTCAATTTAACCCAAAAGAACAAAAAGGAATACAAAGTATCTCTAGCTCGGGACAAAAGAATCAGTCACATGGAGTTGCTCTACTAAAAAAAGGAAGTCCCATTTCAATTCAAGGCAAAAAAAAAAAAAGGGAACACAAAGTAGGTCTAGTCCGGGACAAAAAAATCAGTCACATGGAGTTGCCCTACCAAAAAAAAAAGGGCCAAGAAGTCCAATTTCAATTCAAGGGGAGGAATTCAAAATTTCAAGTGTCAACTAAGCCTAGTCCGGTTGCACTTGAGAACATTGAATAAAAATATCATACAACCAAGTTAATCAGTTAGTTCTAACCTTTTAACATTGGTAAGCCCAATTTCAAGTAAGTCTATCTCAATTCATTTTCACATATTGATACAGATTATAACTTCTGCCTATTTAGTCTACCTCTTTACTTGATTCATAAATTCATTATTGAAGACTACTCTTTTAGTTATAAAAGGTTTTCAGAGCTTTTACTTTAAGAATTCTTTCTTGAATATAATGGACATAGAAACAAATACAATTCTCGTTAAAAAAATACTGCACAATTTAGAATAAAGGACTCTTGTTACATGGAAAATTTCTTCGTCATGCATGTATCAATTGTCGCACAGCAGAAATATGATGGGCCAAGTCACAGTTATAAAAGGTGTTTAGAGCTTTTACTTCAAGAATTCTTTCTTGAATATAATGGACATGGAAACAAATACAATTCTTGTTAAGCAAAAATACTGCACAATTTAGAATAAAGGACTCTCATTATGCCAAAAATTTGCTGGTCATGCGTGCATCAATTATCCTACGGTAAAGGTTTGATGGGCAAGTCACAGTTGAACAATATGAGCACTCGTTGGCTACATATGCTATAATGATAGGGTAGCATTTTTCCTAACACCAATCGATGGATATACTAAAATGCTCTTTACTTCTTGTCGGTTTGATATTAGATCTTTTGATTTTCTTTCAGAAATTATTGAATTTTTTTTATTGTGTTATTTTGATGTTAGAACTTATTTATTTTCTTTCTAGAACCTTCAAAACTCTCTTCCTCCATCTCAATCTCCATCTTATTCAGCTACTTTTGAATTTATTAATTTTGCAGAAATTTTAAGAAATGTGTTATATAACTTTAGTAAATCTCTTAATAACTTGGTTTATTATCTTTAAAATTTTTTATTCTTATTTTTTTTTCCCATTCAATTTTTCAATGAATATGCCTATGTTTCTTTCTCTTCGGTTATTGTTTTGATATTATTTTCATGGATGTTATTTCTAATTTTGATTAGCAAAAACTGCATCTAATTGGCGGGGCTGAACGATTGAAGACTAATTTTCAACTGTAGATAAACTATAGAGAAACAGCATGTAAACTGAATAGAAAAAGATGATTCATTCATAGGGAAGTGTTTGTTTATAAAGGTTGAAGACTAATTCTTTACTGTAAATCGATTATAAACTGGATGTAAACGTTTCAAAAGCTACTTATAAAACTGGATGTAAGTAAAATGATTTAATGATAAGGACATGTTCGTATCAATAACATATATAAAAGCTAAAGAATGCATGATGACATGAGAATAAGAGTAAATTTATGCGGCATTTTGTCAAATTTTTTATTTTATAATTAATTGTATTAAAATAATAAAGACCTTCCATTTTCTTTTGTTTAATCAATAAATAGCATATAGTTAATCAATTTACCAAAATAATAATAATAATAATAATAACAATTTATTCTCATAATTTTTTTTATAATAAATAATTTTAATGGTATCTTATTAAATTAATAATATTTTTAAAATTTTTCTATTGAAAAATGATATTTAATAAATTTATGTACTTTTCTAATAATAAATTTTTAAAAATTAAAGTTTTTAATAAAGTTTTATATCGATTTTATAATTTATATTTTTTGAAAGGAATTTCATATGTATATTTTATATGGATGAACAAACTATTGTAAATATTTTTATAATAATTAAATTAAACTATTAAAATGATAACTTGTCATTTTTCCATATTTTAATTTATTTAATTTAAAATTAAAAATATAAGTTAAATTGTCAGTATTTTCAAATTGATTGAAATTAAGTTTTTCATATTCCATTTAAGCTTTAATACATTAATATTTTATTAATTTATATTAAATAATTGAATAAATATTATCATTAAAAATTTAAATAATTTTAACTCATAATAAATAATTATTTATTATATTAGTATGAAACTAAAAAAAGGGTGGTTAGAAAAAAATAATATAAACATTATTTGAGTCATTATTATATAATTATTTAATAGAAAAATAATTTTATTAATACATATTAAAAATTATAAAAAATAATATATACATTATAAGATTTTAATTTGCATATCGCACAGATATAAATTTAGCACGGTATAAATCTACTTTGGGTATAAATCCAGTTTTGTGAACTTTTATATACTTTTATTATTTTGACCTTATAATTAGTAGATAACTTTTATTTATAAATAAAATTTTATTTTTAACAAATTTGAGAGGTTAAACCATTTTTTGTCAATTTTAAAACAACACCCTTTTTTTTTTTTGGGTCAATTTTTGCTCCTTTTTTTTTTTTAACATTTTCCTTCTTTTTGTACTTGTGCCCAAAGTCCAACCCCTTAGTAAATAATGGAAACCCAAAATTTTCATACATAGGGTGAAGAAAGCTGGACCTACTGGTATGATGGTTATAGGCCCAAATATATTTTTGGCTGTGTTATGAGCCCAAATATAAGAATCCCAACCACACAAACCCAGCATTATATATTAGGAAAAACTGCATAAATATCCCTGTTAAACTTTGCTTGACAAAAATAATCCACTTTATGATTTTGTTGATAAAAATAGCCTCACTATGGCTTTAGTGACAGAAATAGCCTGGATAGACCAGTTGTTATGTTTTCAATGAAAATAATAGCCCACTTCAATTTGTTTTCCTTCTTCTCTGAAATTGGAAAAATGGAAAAGATACATATCTAATATCCATATTAATTTCTTTTGACAAAAATAACTCCTTTTTACCCTCTTTTTTTTTCTAACAAAATTAGCTAGTTTTTTACGAATTTTTGACAAAAATACTACCCCATCCACAATGATTATTATTTTTCAACTCTAAGCGCTCCATCTCCTTCTCCTAACTAGTTTAATTCGTTTCACTATAATCGCTTGTGTTCGGTAGAGTTTCCTGCCGCTTAGTTGCCACTATCGACTTGAGGGTCCTACTCACCACCGAATGGGAAGGCCTTTGATCGCATTAGCCATTCAGGCTAGAAGGAAACCTGTTATTTGAATAGATCAGAACTCTTGATTTGAACTTCCGGTTAAATTTTCAACGATTGCTTCAAAAGAGGTGAGAAAAGGTTATTTCGTGATCTCGATCAGAATCAATCGACTTCTTGTTCTTCTTTTTCTGTTCTTTGATCAAATTCATGTCATATTTAGCAAGGAGATGATTTCGATCTCAAGTTCGCTATAATCTATTTTTTGCTCTCAATTTTATAGTAGTGACGCCAATACTATACTGACCATAGTTGTGTTGTCACAGTTACAGTGCTGATCATAGTTGTTATTTTAACATTGATGCTGCCAGAGCTGATATAATATGTGAGAATGATCATGTAGATAACTTTGCATAATGGTTGTGCCATGGTTAAGGAATATTAATATCTGATTGTGAAAGTGGAGCAGCATATTCTAATTGGAACATATGCAAGTATAATTTGCATATGCTAGGACCAGCTAGAAGCTGGAATTTTGATTTGATTATTCTGTTTGGATTTTCTTCTGTTTAATGAGGACGAAAGCAATTTGATCAATTGAATAATGGAATTATATGCGTTCCTCAGGATTCAAATCTGTGGCCATGGTTTCCACGAAAGTGGAATAGGGTTTGAATAAATTGGTCTGGAAGTCTTAGCTAGATATTTTTCACTTTCATTTATTTATTTATCTATTTTTTGTAAGTGCAGTTTTGAAAGAAAATGCATCCTTTCCAGAGAAGGCACATCCTACAAGCAGCACCCCCTTATTTAATCAACATTCAACTCAAGTGTCTCCTTCTCTGTAACTTGAAAGCCTCAGCCATGGATATGCTTGTATGCGTGCATCTGGCTCATTGCTCTTAAACCTTTATGTGTAGTTTCTAGCTATTACTGCCTTTATCCCTTGACACATTACTTGATGTCTTGTTCCAAGTGTACCTTTACCATGAAATGAGACCTTGTTGCAAATAACAAGTGGAATGCACTATCGGCAATTCAGTCTTGTTCAAATTTATCTTTAAGTAAATTAGATAGTGGGAGTAATATATATGGAATGTGACAAAAATAGATTGAAAAACACTTTTCATGACAAAATAGCCCACCTAATTTTTTAATTGATAAAAATAGGCCAGATAATTTTTTTTTCATAAAAAAAATAGCCCATTTTTAACTTTTTGTGACAAAAATAACGCACCCAATATAACAGTCCCTAATATAAATCTACTCTCACCTAAAAACAAGAGTAATACATTCTTCATTTATTTAAATTAAAAAAAAAAACCAAAACTTAATTATAAAAACATATTTAAATTAAAAAATTAATTTATCATTCATTTATTTGATTTTTCAATTTTTGAAGGATAATTTTTTATATTTTTATTTATATAATGGTTATTTAAATAGTATTTAAATTTTTCTTTTATTTTTTGAATAAAGTAATTAAAAACCATAAATAAATTATGAAACATATTTAAAATGGGATAGAAATTTTTGTATTGCACCAAACCAGTAGAAAATTTAAAAAAAATGACAAAACAAGAGTATTTATTTATCATAATACATGGATAAGAAAATGTTAAAATTATCTAAAAATTTTAACTCTAAAAGTTCATTGACTTAGTGTATGAGAATGTCTCATACACCGGGTGTAAGGAAAAAATTTTCATTAAAATATTAACAATTTTGTAATAATAATCACCTAAAAAATAAAAAATTCAACAAAATGTAGAAATTTGAATTGTACCTAGCAAAAATCAAAACAAAAAGTAAGCAATAAGAGATTTGAATTGTACCTAGCAACCGTCAGGAAGTCATTGAATCCAAGTCGGTGGGTTAGGTTTTCATAAAACAATATGAAACGTGAAAATAATTTGTTCATAGTATGTTCAGTATCTATTTAAATGATGGTTATATATATTCTACTCTATTTGTGGAATTTGGGGGAGGGGATTGATAAGTCTCGAATCCATATATATATTCTACTCTATTTGTGGAATTTGGGGGAGGGGATTGATAAGTCTCGAATCCGGGATGCCTTACCACTAGGCTACTCTTTTGGGCTTTTATTTAAATGATGGTTGGAGTAAACCTAAACTTTAAAAAAATATAAAATGTGGAAGTTATAATGTTCAGTTTATGTATAAAATTATTGTAATATTTTTAATTAAATTTGATATAAATACATTAACAATTAATCATACTATATGTTGGTAAAAATAATTAGTTGTATTATAAATATATTAATATCTTTTTTTTTTGACATAGGTATACACGCACACACACAACTCACACACCCACAGAGGAGGGGAGCTTCTTTCTACTTGCTGACTCCACATTAAAATATGAGGTCTTCTACATTCTCTAAATTAAACGGAAAGACTAATTAATAAGACGTGGGTGTACACATGCACCTTACCAAAGAAAAATCTTATAACATTCTGAAAATTTATTTTAACCTCTTAAATACTGCAAACATATTAAAAAATTATATATAGTTCTTTTAACAAATATTAACTGGATCAAATAGTTATGAAAAGAACAAAAAAAATTGAGGGTGTTAAGTGAGTGTAAGCCTCCCACTTTTTAGCAACCTATCTGTCAAAATCTGACGAGGTTACTTGTTGCTGTCTAAAGAGGTCATAGTCTGTTCGGCAGAGAGGTCGGTTAAGTGATTTCTCTATGTGACCAAGTTAGAAAGGTCGTCCAGTTCATCATCTCTGTACAACCAAGCTGGATAGATCACCCGAACTAGAGAACAATTATAGACCATCGACCATCGATGCACCACCAAGCAGTCATGGGCCTGGGCTGGCCCGTTGCCTTTGGGCTTCTGACCAACCATCTGGCACCGCTCAAATCTCCCGCGTGGCATTGTTCCAAATTACTGACAGCTGATATAACAGTCATTTAATACCACTATAAATAGCCTACACCGCAATAAATGAGCAAAAAGAACTTCTATACAATAGTGAGAAACCTATTTTTTTTAAGATAAAAAAACAACATGAAGCTTTTTGTAGTTGTGTTGGAAAATCATGTCTAAGCAATAGTTTTATTTTTAAGAGAAAATCTATGCAATTGTTGAGTAGTGTAACTATAATATATAAGATTATAATTTAATTGTGTAAAAATTAGATTAAAATAATTAAAAAGTTTGATTAATTAAAAAAATATTGAGATTTTTTTTTTCTTTAAAAACAAAGAGAAGATAAAGCCTTCCCCATGTGAAAACAGAATAAAAATGGTGTCATTACCATCCACGTGGTCTGCTCATAATCGTAGTCTGTGTCTAAATTTTCAACTTTTTCTTTCACATTTTAATTTAAACACAGCAGAATCTATGCCATTATAGGTGTGTTTAAGAAATAATAAAAAAGTGGGACCCACTGCATATTAATCCATAATTATAGGCTGTTTAGCAGTTGCTTTTACTATAATTAAATTAATATTATTATAATGTTGGTTGGGTTATGTTCATCCAATCAACTCTTATTTGTGTAAGCTTACAAGTAATTGCATTTTAAGATTAAATTGACCATATAATACTCTAATCTACATAATTTTTTAACTAAATAATCAAACAAAAATTATTTGATTCTGATTTGGTACCGAAGACCATCGGTCACAATTTAATTCTAATTTTAAACCACAAATATGATGTAAAACAATTACAAAATTTTATCTATAAGGTAAAAACCTAGCTACCTAACTTAGGACTTATTATCTATTGAATTTTGAATTAAATAGTAATTAGCAAATCAATGACACAAATTTAGAGATGACAGCGGAGCAAATTTTTGTGATTAACCGGACTATCGAAACCATTAAATAATCAATATGGTTGTACTCTAATGGTTATGAAAATAGAAATTATTAAACATCACGATTATGGAACAGTTATGGAGCTGATCATATGTTAACCGCTTTTTTATAGTTATGGAACAGTTAACCACAAAATTTAATCCATAACCATTAAAAAATATATAAAATTTTTAAAAACCATGTAGTTTTCGTATATATTGTTATAATTTATAATTTAAAATAAATCTAATAACATATGAAGTGATATTGATCACCCTAAATTTATTTGGTTCATAAGCCGATATAATTTATAAGTATTTTGTTTTAAGAATATTAGAAGCAACATTTGAGGAAAATTTTTTTTAATAACTTTAAATGATTAATTGCGGTACCCATGATTAATACTAAACGGTTAAGGAATGGTTATGTAAATCGTATTTAAAATTTTCATCGTTATGAAATTTCCATAATTAAATAGTTATGGTTATGAAAATAACAAATTATACGATTAACCGTCTCGCTGTCATCCCTAATACAATTCGCTTGTATAAAAACATATATATATATATATATATATATATATATATATTATGTGCTTTGACGATTTGCACATTTTACATTATTACTGTTTATCAGTTACTGTTAAGTTTTTGTGATCATCAAGTTCAAATCCGAATAAGATCAGATTACATCACTTAAATATGCATTATTTGAGAGATATTAAATCATGAACAGAACTTAACATGTGATTGAACACCAAACTATTATGGACAAGGATTGAAAGCATGGTTTCATTTCATGCTCAGAAAACGAAGATGAAACTATTGGCTAAAGAGTTGTAATAACACAAAATATATTGAAGGTCCAATAAATTCACTACTTACTCAACTAAATAATCAACAATCTTTCAGTTTCAGATTTCAATCCTCAGAACCTTGTTTATCATAAGTGAAGGAAAAATCACATTCAAAAAATATTCTGGAAATTATATATTTCACTTCTTACTCTCATGATTTGAATTAACAAATATATTCAAGCTAAACTCATTGTTTGGCTTAAATCAAATGTAAAGAATATTCTGGAAATATTATGTAGATCACAAAAGTTTAAAAAAAAGGATAAATAAATTTTAAAAAATAAATTGGTTTTTTTTTTTTAACAAAGATATGAAAATAAAAATAATTGGTTTAATTTTTTGAACCACTGACTCATATATTTAATGATTTATTTATATAGTTAGAAATAAGAAATAATGATAAAACTTGTGATTTATGAGATTATAATACTCAAATCATATGAAATTGTTCTCATAGAATCCAAATTCCAAATTCTCATTAAATAAATGAATAAATAACTATCGAATAAATACTAAAAAAATTTTAAGAGGCCACACGGCATATTTATGTTTTTATTTGTATTTTCTAAGGCCACTCAGGGCATGCTCAAAAACAATGTTTGATGTGTAAATGTTTAAATAGCAGGTGGTTCTTGTAAATTTTTTGACCCGGGATATAAAATAGATATCTAACTCGTTTAAGAAATATATAATATAAAATTTAATAATTTTTTTATTGAATTAAAAATAGTATTTATTACAACCTATAAATATTTATAAAAATATTGCATTCGATCATTTTTTGATGCAAAATCATTGATGATAGTGTTAACATCAATGTTTTTCAACATAATTTTCTCAATACATAACATAGTAAATTTATTCGATTTTTCTTGTAACATTGATTTTTCAATAATTTCAACTTTGAAAACCTTTTTTTTCCAGATTCTACTACCACAGGTATTATTAATAGGATTCGATAAGCAATTGAAATATTAGGTTATCAATCAACAGCTTTGACAAACTCAAGAATCTCGAATGATAACATTAACACATTTGGCAAAGTCATTTGCAATACTTTCATTTCAAAAAAAAAAAAAGTTATCTGCATCAACATCAGACAAATTATGATAAGAAAAAGTAGTCTTAAAATTTTAACTGAATCTCATTTAATGACTTCAACCTCATAAAATCAAGTAAAAATCTAAAAATATCTTCAAAAATCTTTAATTGCTCAAATCTGTCTTCCAAAGAAACAATAACCATATCAACAACCACTAAAAAATAATTAACTCGAAAAGATTCCTTTGGTTATAGCACTTCTTCTTCATCATTATCATTTTCATCAAATTGTCTTTTTTTAAGAACATGGCTTAGTTGGAAGATTTGGCTCCATATTCATACTCAATGCAAGACTTTTAACCGTGTTCATACTAGTTTCAAATTCCACATTTCTATAATTTTTAAAATATGACAATTGACCTTCCAACTCCTTTATGGTAGCGTCAATGCATATTAATTTAGATTGCAATTTCTTACTCACCATGTTGATAGCAAATAAAATATTAGACCAAATAACCATTCCAATTAAGAATTCAAAGCTTTGAAGGATAGTAGCCAAACTTTCTGCTTCACTTTTTGCCTTGGCATCATTACTAGTAGATTCATATAATTCTAACAAAGCTAACTTTATTTTATCAGAATGATATTTAATAGCTTTGACACTCTTAATTCAAATTTCTCATCAAGTATCAAATAAAAATTTCACAGTTTCTAGAATATTATCAAGTAAAATTTTCCACCTTTTTATAGAACCTGCAAACAATAAGGGGCGTTTGGTTCGAGCAGGGAAAATGGAATGGAATCAGGAAAGGGAAACAGGGAATCGGAATACATTTCCCTGTTTGGTTATGATCTAGAAACGGAATGGTTTGCCCCCTGATTCCCTTTGTAACTGTTTGGTTTGAAGCAGAGAATCGGAATCAAAATTATTATTATTAGTTGTATTATTATTATTATTATTATTATTATTATTTTGTATATTTATTATTATTTTTCATTATTTGTTATTATTATTAATTATTTATTTATTATTATTATTATATTTGTTATTTATTATTATTATTATTATTATTTATTTATTATTAATAATATTTATTATTATCATTATTTATTTATTTTTATTATTTATTATTTTAT
>CATIWJ010105651.1:0-10303 GCA_949640765.1 Croton laevigatus
CCAGGTCAGGAAAGGAAAGTTTGTAAGTTGGTGAAGTCTTTATATGGTTTAAAGCAAGCACCGAAACAATGGCATCAAAAGTTTGATGAAGCTATGATAACTGGTGGTTATCATATCAATGAGTGTGACAAATGCGTTTATGTCAAATGTAGGATATGTTATTCTATGTTTGTATGTTGATGATATACTCATTGTGGGAAGCAATGAGAAAATGGTAAGGAGTACCAAGGCCATGTTGAATTCGAAATTTGACATGAAAGATATGGGACCAGCCGATGTAATTTTAGGCATTCGAATTAAACGTTCACCTGACGGTCTTATTCTATCACAGTCACACTATGTGGATAAAATACTTGATAAGTTTAACAAGGGTGATTCTGGTGTAGCTAGAACTCTGTTAGACATTAGTCAACAATTATCTAAGAACAAAGGTGAAAGCATAAACCAAGTGGAATATGCGAGAAAAATAGGCAGTCTAATGTACCTTTCGAGTTGTATAAGACCTAATATTGCTTTCATGGTTAGCAATTTAAGCAGGTATACCAGTAATCCAGGGGAGATTCACTAGAAGGCAATCATAAGAATACTGAGGTGTTTAAGATATACATGTAATTATGGACTACACTATTCAAGAGATCCTGCAGTTGTTGAAGGATACTCTGATACGAGCTGGTTTGCTAATATTAAAAACTCCAAAGGAACAAGTGGATAAGTGTTCACTTTAGAAGGAGGAGCTATATCTTAGAAATCCTCAAGACAAACGATCATAACCAAATCGACCATGGAGGCTGAGTTTGTAGCTTTGGATAAAGCTGGAGAAGAAGCTGAATGACTTCGGAATTTCTTAGAGAATATTCCTGAATGGTCAAAACTTGTGTCTGCTATTTGTATTCACTGCGACAATCAAGCAGCGATTAATAGAGCATAAAATGTTATGTACAACGGCAAGTCTAGACACATGTGTCGTCGACATAACACCGTTAGACATCTGATCTCAACGGGAGTTATCTCTATTGACTTCATAGGATTAAAGGATAATACTGCGAATCCACTAACCAAAGGTTTGAATCAAGATCAAGTTGTTAAGTCATCAAAAGGAATGAATATTTAAGGCACTATGTGAAGGAAAATCCAATCTTGTTGACTGAAGATCCCAAGATCTTGGTTCAATAGGACAACCTAATTGCATAGACCTTGTCAGTCACTATAGGGGTTCATCCCTGTGTCCATTCCTATGATGTAAATAGTGATAAAACGTGGAAAAGGTTAAGCTATACTTTTAATGACTCTTTGTGCTTCAAGGATTGAGCAAAAGAAATCACCTATGTTAAAGTGAAGTAGGGTCGCTTCGAAGGAGGCTAGTGGGGCCTAGCTCTCTGAAACTCTCACAGAACCAGGTGATGTCCATGACCATAACGGACATAACCATGAGAACTAAAACCGCGGCATGTTGGTATTTGTGTGCAGTATGTCATCGTTTACACCAACAGCAGAATAGTTCAAGGACATAGCGTGTACTAGTCAGCCAGTAAAGTAAACATACTTGTACAAGGGAAGGTTCAAAGGTTGAAGCCTACCTATCCTATACAGGTTTCGACTGTAGAGTCTTATCACCACTTCGGATTTTTGAAAAGTTCGTTTCATTTCCAATTTTCATTCATGTGGGGGATTGTTGGAAAATTGGTGTGTTAATTGGTCAACTTTAAGCATAATTATTTAACAGAAATATTGCGTTCTGAATAACATGAAAGGTGTCAATGTATTATATGCATTGAGAGCTTTCCAACGATATGTTATATGCTCAAAACAGATTTAAGGTGAATGAGAAATTGAATATCAAAGTATGCTTGGGACAATGTTCAAATGGGTTCTAAAATGACTTATCCCACATTGAAAAAATAATGGAATGGTTGGGTAGTTTATATTGAATGTTGATTTTATAATGTGTAACAATATAAACTAAAGTTATACTTCCTCGCGCACGGAGGCGCGTAGGGGAGTGCAAATACCGGTTCCGGTCTAGCAAATTTCATAGCGTGCCCACACGTCGTACGCGTCGCGAATGCTGCCTTATCTCTTATCTCCTTATCCATTCGTTACTTCTTTTAATTAGATTCAAAGACTGAATCCAAATCCAATTAAAACACAGCCAGACTCCATCTTATCTTCCCACTGACTGCCTATAAATACGTCTGCTGTCTTCTTATTTTGCAACCTTTTTGCAATTCGTTTACTATAAGGCAGCTTACGTTTTTGCACGAACCAATTCCAATTTTCACATCTAAAATCCGAAATTCTTTTTTCCTTCTTGCTTTCGTTGGGCAGTCTCTAGTTTTAGGGTTCGGTGCTAAGCTCTGCTCGCGGTTGTGTTTGCCTACGCTCTCGCGGTTGTATCCTGGGAGACAGTTGTCTAGCATAGACAAATCTCGTCTTAAGGAGACTGTTCATATAGGCCTCAGCTGTTTCGATTCCTTCATCCTCTTCTCTTATGGTTAAAGGTTTAATTTCAGTTTGTTGGTAATCTATTACTTATTTCATTTATTATTTATTCATTGTAATATTCTGCAATTCTAATTAATAAACTTTATTCATTTATTTATTTCCGTGCTAACCGGTTTCTAGCATGTAAATATTACACAACCAATCTCAAATTGACATACATAACAGATAATGAGCAACCATAACAGCACATAGCAGTTAATGTATCTCAGCACATTCATCAAGCACATGAACGAGTAAAAATAAAGTATTAAACCTGCAAAATTTCTCCGTGAATAGCAATCACCTATTTAACCGTGATTTCCCCTCCTTTTCTCAATCCAGGCCTGAATACAGAGATACAGAAGCTTCAGGCACCACGCCTTTAGTTGTGCCAGACTTCAAGGGCCCTTCCTGCGTTTTCCTTCTCCTTCTTCTCCCGACTCTCTGCTTCGGGAATCCACAGACCCGGTAACCCGTTTGGGCCCAATTACGATTCCAGCGGAGTTAACCAGCAAGCAGGGTACCAATCTCCTCCTCTAGTCATTGCCAACAACTGAAAGATTCATTCCACTTCCATTTCTTCTGTAATAGCTACAAAGTTACAAATACAAATACAGTTCCCATAAATAATCATGAACGTAATAGGACAACACTACACACAGATTTTTCTTTTGATAAATTTATTGCTTGTATAATTGCAAATGCATGTTGATTTTTCTCCTCAAAATATTGTAAAGATCATCATAAGTCATAGCCAAGCAGCATCAGACAAAATAGCTGATTTTTCTTTTACAAAAAAGAAAGAAAAATAAGCAGAATGTGTTCCATTCTTACACCATAATTCACAATTACAACACCGGCAACATATACAATGCTGCATTATCTACCAGATACAAATTGCAAATTTAATTGTACAAGATATGCGCAACCCATCTCCGGGCGCTAATGCCTGAAGATCCAGACATAGAAACATCAACTACCATTAGCGTGTATAAATATGTTCTTTAGTGAGTTAAATAATATACTTTGGTCGACAAATTTGCCCTCTAAAAATTCGACTTCTTTAAAAGTAGTACTTATAGGTGCGGGAAATCTTGTTTTGAGAGATGGGTTTGATTTTAGTTCATTACTATGGCAGCGTTTTGATCATCCAACTGATACACTTTTACTCGGTGGTAGGCTTAGGTTAAACAGTATCATTGGAATTAGCACACGCCTTACTTCATGGAAGAATGAAAATGATCTAGCACTAGGTTCATTCTCTTTTAAGGTAGACCCAAATGGAACCATTCAATTTTACGTATTACAAAATAAATCTTTAGTTGAGAGGAGTATTTTCACGGAAAATTAAGAAAAAAATATATTAATTAATTAATTTAAATAAAATAACTAAATTAAATATTAAATAGTTATTTAAATAATATTTTAATAATTATCACTATTAAATAAATTATGTGATAATATTAAAAAGATGAGACCAATAAAAATGTGTCAAGTGTACCAATCAAATCTTTCTGCTTGGTGAGCAAGCATCCCAAAGTCTCTTCAGTTGAAGGGACAATTATGACTCCAAAGCTGTGATAAATCGAAAACACAAAACTCTCCTCAAAGTTCAAAGACTCATCTGAGAATCGTCAACAAAGCTCTGCAATAATTCAAGTCCAAGCTCAAAGCTTAACCGATTCAAGATCAAGTATTCGAGACTCTCACATCATGTTCATCACAAAGAGAAGAATTAGAAAAATTTTTTCAATAGAGATTGTAACCGCTTATTTAATCAAATAAAATCTTTTGTTTGTTTCTTGTTTTTAGGAATACAAAATTTATTCATGGAAACTTTTGGCATGCTTAGTAAGACGATTTCTATCTCTCATCTTTTTACTTTGCAAGTTGCAAATCACCATCAATGACACTAAGTAAGATCATTGTTACTCCAAAGGTGACTAACAAAGCTGCAAGTCGTGTATCTGCTGTCAAACCAAATGGCTCAGCTGGTGCTTCTTTTGCTTCAACTGCCACGCCAAAAGTGCTGAAAAGAAAAGTTGCTACAACCACGAGAATTGCTGAAAAGAATGAAGTTCCAATGGATTTTGATGTTAGAGGCACTTTTGATGCAAGCCCTGGTGTTCCTATCAAGGTCAAACCGCTTGATGTAGTATTTGAAAAAACTCCCTTAGTACAGCAAGTTCTTGATATTATGTGGGAAGAATTAACTAATATAGAGGAAACTAGCCATGATTCTGGTACTGAATCTACTCCAATAGCGTTACAAAAAGCGAAATTCAAAGCAAATGATACGCAACATCAATGGAGGAGCAGCTAGCCCTCGTAAAAAAGCAACTAGACAGCCTTAAATGATGTTGCTCGTGAGAAAGATAAACAAATTGAGGCCTTGGCGAAAAAGTTGGAAAGCATGGCTGGAAATAGGCATGCTGTTGGAACTAATGAATCTTTACCATCGCGACATCAACTCCATCAAAAGGAGATCATTGGAGTTGCTTCTTCTACAAAGTCAGAAAATACCGTTCAATTGACTATTGATGGGTCAATATCTGCAATCTATGATTTTAATTTCAAAAAAAATATATGATCTTAATTATCATTATTTAATATGTACAACAATTCCATTACTTCATTTGACTTGTAATTTTTTTTTTAAAAAAAAAAATTAATACTACCTCCGTTTTTTTCATTTCTTTACATTTGGTTTTCACCGATACCAATAAAATCAACTTTTCACCAATATAAAAATAAAAATAATAATAGACAATTACTAACCTTCTTAAAAACTTACTTTTTCACCAATATCAATAAAAAAATATTAATAAACAATTACAAAACTTACCATAAATGGAAACGTAAAGAAATGAAAAACACACCCAAAAATGGAAACGTAAAGAACCTGAAAACACGGAGGTAGTAGTTTAGTTCTTCACATTTTAATATATTCAATAGTTTAGTAAGGATTAAATAATTAAAGAAGGAAAAAGAGACAGATAAAAAATATAATACTTACAAAATATAGTGACTAAATTAGAAATTATATAGAAACTCTGAAATTAATAAATTAATAGATGCTTAAATTATAATTTGTATCAATAATTATTTATAATATTCTTTTCTCATTTATGATTTTAAAGAAAACAAATCACACTTGAATTACTAATCGATTCAATAAGAACTCATTTGAAATTACCTCAGAAATTAAATAAGCATAGATTAAGCTTACAATTACTCAGTTTAACTCGTTTGCAACCTAGTTAGAGTTTTGATTCCTCCCACAAAGGGTGGGCAATTTTTTTTTTTTTTTTTGGACTTTTTAAAGAAAATTGAGTCCATATTATTATTTTCAAAATCTATTTATTTTATTTTTGTCAATTTAAAAAAATTAAAATATAATTTTAAAATTTTTATTAAGAATTTTATTTAAAAAAATAATTTTTACAGTTTTTCTTTTAGTTGTGGTGAAAATTGGTCGAAAACTAATGGTTGAAACTTAAAACATTAAAAAAAAAAAAAAAAAGCTACTCTTTTCTGAATCATCATTATAAATGTGAACTTTGAATTTGGATTTTACTAAATGTCCTATTGTTTAAATAGTTAGTATATGCCATACTTAAGTAAATATTGTATTTTAGTTAGTGATAAATATCATATTAAATTTCTAAAAAAAACTCATATTAACTTATATATAAAAATAATTATCTATGTACCCATATTAGTCAACGATAAATATGTGTATTTTAATTATATCATATTGAATAAAAAAAACTATATCATATTAGTAAATACAAGTATTAACTAGACTAATAATAATATGTGTATTTTAATTATATCATATTGAATAAAAAAAACTATATCATATTAGTAAATACAAGTATTAACTAGACTAATAATAATGTTTAAGTTAATATTCAATATATATTGACATTTTTTAAACTAAAATTATAAGTGACATTTGTTAAGTTGCTAATTTTTTTTATTTAAATGGCTTTCATTTATGGTACAATATTACACTTTGATATTTCTTTAAATCTTTTAGGATTATATTTTCTAAATTTTATGAAATGTATATATAATTTTAGGGGAAATATCTGTTGCAACAACAAATGAATATATAGTTAGGCTATACTTCAATTCAATGTTTTTGACCTTAATAACCACTAATTATTTTCCTTAAAGAGGAAGAAAGGGCTTTAGCATCATAAGCTACACACACAAGAAAATTGATTTTTTTTCCTTTTTCAAGAAAGAAATAAAATAATTTTTGAGTTAAATATTAATAGTAGCTCATCATTCTATTAATTTTATGAGGAAAGTAACAGTTTTCTTCATCAAACATATTTCTTGTTGTAAAATTCCAACCAATTCCAAGAAAATTAGAAACTACGTACTGGAAAAGAAAATGAACAATTCCAAGGCCTATATATTAGTAGTTTTTTATATTAAAAATTTTCAAATAAATTATATAATTTACAAGTAATTATTTCAATGTTAGTATTGTTAGCTTTAATTTCTATTTTGTGGGCTTACATATTTAATAGAATAATTATATTTAATGTGCTATTTTATTAGTGGGTTTAATTTAAGTGGTTTATTAAGAAAACCCGTAGACTTCAATAATTGGTATGGCTTTAATGGGTGGATACCCGTTACCAACCCAATTAGGCTTAATGGGATCCTATTAGGTTAGTATATAAAGAATATATTAGGTTATGGTCCCCAATTTATCAAGTCCCCTCCATTCTATTCTCTCCCCATCAGAGACAGAAAACTAAGGAACTAAGAAACACTGAGGGATTTGGTTGAGGAAGATCCAACTTGTTAGCAATTGTTCATCATTCAATTCCGCAAAAGGATCGATTGTTACAATGAAGTCAGGTATGCTTCCGTATTGAATTTATTCATCAATAATTGAACATGATTGCTTATGGTTTATTAAGGATTAAACTCCTGATTAAACTCCTACAAGTATTTATTATTTTTAGTTCTACTTAAATTAAATTAAAATAATAATAATAGCAATATGAAATGCAAGAACGAAAACACGAAAAACCAATTCATGTTTGTCCTTAAGTAACGTTGTTCCCCTTTCGGCACTCAATATTAATAGAATAATTACTCACATAATAGAATGATTGTTGATGTCTAAAATTTAGAGAATAGTGTAGTTAAAACAAAATACCAACTAATTCGAGTTCCAAAAATTTTACACATTATTTGGAAAGAGGAAATTAAAGAGAAAGGAAAAGAGTGGATAAACAAGGAAGTGAAATTGTATTTCTTTTATTTTTTTTTTTTCATTGTTCGGATCATTATTTTTTTTTTTAATGAGAGAAATGAAGAGAAATTAAATATTTTTGTCTATCATACCCTTATATATTTAAAAGAAAAGAAAACTTAAATAAGTTTATTATGGTAAAATTATATTCATTTCTCTCCAAATTAGAGAAAAATTATAATGACTTATTTTTTTATTTTAATTTCTTTTCCCTTCTCTTATTTTTTCCAAACAAATTAATTTTAAAATTTTTCCTTTCTTTTATCTTCTCTTATTTTTTCCAAACAAATGAATTTTAAAATTTGTCCTTTCCTTTCCATCGATCCAAACTAAGCATTAATCGAATCAAATTTTTGGGTTAAAAACAAGCCGCAACAATGATAGTGTGAAGGCCTATACTCTTTCCATCCATTTTAATTGCTACAATGAGTCATTTCACTTATATAAACCCATTTTCATTTTTGTATTTCTTACATGGGATAAATAAAATTTCTCTAAATTCTCATTAATATATATATATATATAAAGATGTTCTACAACAATGCTTAACGTCACACCCATAAAATATAACAAAATATTTATTTTGGTCCTTAAACTTATTATTATTATTATTATTATTGTCGATTTTTCTTCCTTCCTAAGGTTGATTAAACTATAGATGCTTAAATTAATCACATAAATATTTGTATGAGGCGTGTCCTCTGCAGATGATATAAAATAAAAAATTGCAGGCATTGATATTATTAGTTTATTACTTCTATGCTGATAAGAATCGTTCTTTTCACATGAAAAAAAGTTTCCATGCCTATTGTTGCTGATAAAACCAGGGCAGACAAATTTCTCTTCCTTCACCAAACTAACCATTGCCTCTGAAGGAGGGACAATTCCATCTTCTGGTCCTCTAACTACTATATCCATATTTTGATATTATCTCTCAACATACAATAATTTGGATTGCAAATTGAGAAAGGAAACCAGCTCTTGATAATGCATATTATATGTCAAATGGTAATTTGGTCATCTTTAATGAGTGAAATTATCTATTTGGTGGTCAACAAATTTATGTGTGTTTGAATAGTATCACTTAGTCGTGAATAATGTCACTTCACTGTTCCCAATTAGTTATGAATTCGAAATCGGAAGACAATCATAATTAATATATGAGATATGAGTTTTGTTTCATTTTGTTTTCTTTTCATTCATGTTCTAAAAATTCAACACAAATTCACTGGAATTGGTACAATCCTTACTTCATGGAAAAATGAGAATGATCCTGCTCCCGGATTATTCTCTTTAATGCTGGACCCGAATGGAACTAGTCAATTTTACATATTGAGGGATCAGTCTGTAATTTACTGGACAAGTGGTTCTTGGAATGGACGAATTTTCAGTTCCGTTCCAGAAATGAGGTTGAATTATATATTTAACTTTAGTTTTGTTACCAATGAAAAGGAGAACTATTTCACCTATTCACTGTATAACAATTCTATCTCATCTCGACTTGTGCTTGATGTTGGAGGGCAGATACAGCAACAATCATGGTTACAGCGAGCCAAGGAATGGAATCTTTTTTGGGCTGTACCAAGAGATGCTTGTGAAATTTATGCATACTGTGGTGGATTTGGAAGCTGCAATAATGAATCGCAACCTTATTGTCGTTGTTTGGATGGTTTCCGTCCCAAAGCATTAGATGAGTGGTTTTCGGGGGTTTATTCTGCCGGCTGTGCAAGGGAAGCAAATCTGCAATGCGGAAATTCTACTGGGAAGAATGATAGATTTCTACCAAGTCACAACATGGTATTTCCAGCAAATCCAATAAATATATCAGGGGCTCAAAATGCACCAGAATGCGAGTCAACTTGCTTGAATAACTGTTCTTGCTCTGCTTATGCTTATTCTGGTGTATGTTCAATTTGGTCCGGAGATCTCTTGAATGTTCGACAACTTGCCGAAGGAAATCCTAATGGAGGAACTCTATATCTCAAGCTTTCTGCTTCTGTGTTGTCAAGGCCTAAAAAAAATTATAGAGGAATAGTTATTGGTGTTGTTGTGGGTTCAATTGTTTTACTAATTCTTCTTGGCCTGCTCCTGTCAGCAATCTTGAAAAGGATAAGGACCAAAAAATTAGGTACTCACCTATGTGGATAGATATCTATACTTCAAATGCATTCTTTATTATTTCTTTGACCTCAGGGAATGATCTAACAGTTACTCCAAACAACAGAAAAGGAGCCAGGGACTATGTCTGAGATCAACAAAAGTATTGCAGCTGGAGTTAAAAACAATACACAACTGGTTTTATTCACCTTTAAAAGTATATTAGCTGCTACTAACAACTTTTCTGAAGCAAATAAACTTGGAGAAGGCGGGTTCGGACCAGTCTATAAGGTACCATTCTAGAAATCAGATGTGCTTATCTCCATATTATTATTTGATTCGTGGATCTGATCATGCTTGTATAGGGAAATATGCCTAGTGGTCAAGAAATGGCAATAAAAAGGCTTTCAAAAAAATCTGGACAAGGACTGGAGGAATTCTTGA
>CATIWJ010105675.1:0-26430 GCA_949640765.1 Croton laevigatus
TTTTATAAAGCACTGTGTTAAATATATATATATATTGTACCCACTGAGCATGGAGTTGCTCAGCGAGTTATTTCCTTAACTCGCAGGTCCGCATTTAGATAATTCGCTGGAGCAGCAGCTGCGGGTCAGTTCCCAGAGATCAAATTTTATGGAGCAAATTTTGGTGTGCTGTACTAGATAGTCATTATGCAAAACCATGTCAGGAGGTTAATGTAAAGATAATTTTTGCTAGTATGTAAATTTATGACGTGTTCTTAAATATAGTTTAAGTATGATTAACAGTAGTTAGCTGTTCTGTGACACTCTAGCTTGTCTTATTCGTAAGGTGAGTTGGGGTGTTACAGCTCCAATCATAGTCATGATTCCAGCCCAACACCACTGCAAGCCTTGAAGAAAATCGTCCAGATGAGTAGATCTTCGAGGAGACGAGATCAGCCAAAGATGAACGAGAGAGAGAGAGAGGAATGAGATGAAAGAAATGCAAAGCGGCTGAAGGCCGAGCTTCTTGAAGGAGGAGGAGGAGGTATCCGGCAAATGTTTAAGAAGAACAGCGGAGGAGATGAAGGGGGAGAGAGGCGGAGGAGGTGAAGGGTGAGCGGTTGGAAACGAGAGAGAGGAGTAGATTGCTTAGGTTAAGGTTTAGATTTAATATAATATAACCCATAAAATAAAACGGCGTCGTTTTACTCTTTTTGTTGGATTCAGTTCTCACACTGTCAGAATCAAACACTAAACCGAATATATTGATTTTTGCAATTCTAAAACCGCTAATTAAATTGAACTATTTGATTACTCGATTTTTTAGTTCGATCCAATTTTCGGTTTTCAGTTTTCATGTTGACACTACCTATAATACTATTTAAAAAAAAAAAAACGGAGTTGAATATATGGACCCAAGCAACAAAAGTAGTGCGTGGGGCATCTATGAGGCTACAGCTAGCTAATGGGTGAGGGCTTTCGCTTTCGGTTCACGTGCAAGTGGTACCCATTTGCGTACAACAATGGCCCTACCTCCATAACCACACGTAGTTTATGTTCCTCCATTATTGTCCTCGTACTCCTAATTACCTTTTTTTTCCCAAGAAGTACTCCTAATTACTTACTGCTAATGCAATTTTTAAGCTAATATACATTCTAAAAATATTACTATTATATTACCCTCTTGAGTACAACTTATTTTTCTAAAAATATTTAGGGTGAATCATTTTATTTCTTCTACGATGTACTCATTTTTATTTTAAAAATAGGTGGAGATTACATTTGACAATTAAAAATTTAAAGATGAACTTTTCATATTTTGTATTATTAATGCCATTGTATCTAACGTTTGATCAATTGTTTGCTCAAATTTTATTTTATTTTTTATAATAAGAGGTGCTTATTTTTTAATAAATGAAATAATTAATAGTATCCATCTAAAAAATCCATCCTTTATTATTAATAACGTTGACAAAAGTAATGATTATTTTACGGTTGGGAGAACTTGACTAAGGGGTTTCTATTTTTAAAATTTACACTACAAGGGGAGAATAATTAGAGAATATGCTCATTGCTAATCTTAAATGTTTCGGACCTTTAAAAAAAATATAAATAGTATTAAATTTTTATATAATATTTTGTAGTAGAAAATTTAACTTTATGTAATAAATTAAATATATCTAAAATACAAAGTACTTTCTCCCATAATAAGTGTCGTAATTTTTACCTTTTTTTTTATATAATAAATGTTTCATTTTTAGATTATAATAAAATTAGGTGATGATTTTTCTTCTATTATCTTAAAATATTAATAGATAATGAAGTTTAAAAATTAAATAAATATTTAAGTAAAAAATATACTGATTATTTAATAAATAAATATTATATTTTTAATATAATAATTACTATTATTTAATATTTATGAAAGTGAAAATTGGAGTACTTATTATATAGAATGAAGGGAGTATAACTGTGTAATTTCTGTGGCATATTCAAAGTTTTGACATTATTATCCAATGCACAAATTATATGGAATTGAATACAGATAATGAAAAAAGTTTTGAACAAAAAAGTCTAGGAACACCACCAACCAAATAAAGTGGTGTAATTTTAAATAAAAAATCAGTCATTTTTATATTATCAAGTGTATATATATATATATATTTTTTTTTTTTTTCATACAAGCCTAATATATTAGAAATCGACTTTCATTTTAGCTGTACATTTGATTTTTTTTTTTTTAATATATAGTTTGCTAACAATTTTCTGAAATTCAAACTTTTGCCCACTCTTGTTAAATTTTCTGACTATGCCTACCAATTAGATTGTGTTTGCAGACCAAGGTACTAATTAACATTAACCAACGTAAAACAACTTGAAAGCATATTAATTAGCATAAACTTGGAGAACCTAAAATAATTTTTTTAAAAATAATTTATTTATATTAATTTCACGTTATACTTGTTTAATAATAATAATAATAAAAAGACCAATTATTAAAAAGTGTACTTAATCCGTTTCACTTTAAGTGCCTTACATATATATATTTTTTCATATATATAAAGAATATGATTAATTTATATTATTTCATAATTTTTTTTTTTTGTCCAGATATCCTTATATTTGTTTATGGTTTTTAAAATAATACTCCTAATATCATGCATTAACATGACTAGTTAAAATAACCTTTTCTCAATATCATGCTTTAATTAGAATTTTCTTTATTTTTTATTTGTTTCTAATAAGTTTTTTCAAGATGTAAATTTAAAATTTAAATTAAAAGGTGGTATAGAAAGACGAACTAAAACAATTAAAAGTATTCTAAAAAAACACTTGAAAGTAAAATGGAATGAATACAACTTTATTAGCTTATAAAAAATATTTTAATAGGAAAAACTAGCAATTCATGTAGGAAAATATTAGATAAAAGCAAAATATACAAATAGAAAAACTAAAATTATACTAAAAAATTCTCTTATTTTTAAGAGAAAATTACTATTTTGTTCATAAAATTTTGACTAATATGACAATTTAATCCCTCGTTTTCTATGAATTTATTGCCAAATCGGTACATATTTAATCGTTATGTTATTTCTAGCAAATTTTTTGTTTAATTAAAACTCAACCTTTAACAAAATAATTTTATAAAAAATATTGATATAAACAAATTTTTTAATTAAATTATGGTGTCACTGATGGATTGTTAAACAAAAATGAAGTTCAGCAATTTTTCAATTTTTTGAATACAGAATTATAAAATTAATTTAATTTGTTGAATTATATATGAAATTTAAATATATAATAGGAATCGTACAGTATAATATGCCAAAATATTGGAAATTTTGAAAGTAATTTTGTCTTATAAAAATAGTGATAGAAAATTTAATAAAAATAATAAAATGACTAAATAGTTGAATTAACATATTAATGTTAAGAATAATTTTATTAAAAAATAAGTAATTGAATAATAATGGGCATAATTATGATTTAGCCCATGTATTTTATATATTATTACTATATAATTTAATCCCTATCTTTTAATATTATATTTATGAGTCCTTGACTTTTTTACCAGTTCATTTTTTTGCCATTCTATAATTTTGTGTAATTAAAATAATTTAAAAAAGATAAATATATCAATTTAAATTATACATATAAGAAACAAAAGAACTACTAAATATATGTTTTTTTTATTAAAACTCACACATTTTGGAAATAATTCTATTGTAGCTGTAAAAATATTAATTTTTTTTAGTGCTTTTAATTTAAAATATTTGATAATATTTTTTTTAAAAGTATTATATTTTTTAGTCCTAACAAGAATTAAAAAGTGAAATTTAAAAAAAAAAAACAGGCTAACAATTATAATATTAAAATTATAGAGACTAAACTGTATAATATGTAAAAATATTAGAACTAAATCATAATTATCCCGTAATAATACTGTCCAAACTTTAGTAATGAAATGGCAATTTTCTCATAAAAAGTTGACTGATGTCTCAAAGACCAAAAACGTTATTTGGATTTTTTTTATTTTTTTTAAACCAAAGAAACGTTGATTTGATCGATCCATTTCACGAGTACAATTGTCAATTTGTCATTCAACTAGATCATCACCTGTCACATCCTAAGAAAGTTTTGACATAATTTTTTTTTTGAGAGATTAGTAATTATTGTTTTTTTTTAAACTGATTAATTATTGTTTTAATTTAAATTCTCTAAAACATAAACTAATTACTCAATTTTATTACTGCTAACAACATAGAACTGTTAGTGGATCTTCCAACAAAATAGAAAGTGTATGTAATTAAATGTTACTACTGCTTTAAAAGTTAATTGTTTAAAGAATAAAAGTTTTTTTTTTTGTTTTTTTGGTTTCACAATTTAATAAGTATGTAGTTTATGGCTGAACAATTTAATATAAATATTATTAATAGATCCTAGACTAAATAGTAATATTTTTTTTGACATGTTAACTTCATGGTTAAAAAACATTAAATTGGTGTTGGATTTTTTAAGAATCTTTTGAATTTAATTATTACTCATTTTGTTTCAAAATATAGGTCAATTTTTTTTTTAATTTTGGAATGTTCTAAAATATATATTGTATTAATATTAAATATTATTATTTTTAATATTACTTATCATAAATAAAGAGTATATGACTTTTGAAAATTTTAAAGCAAGGGTATTATAGTCAATTTAATAAAAAATTAATGATAAATGAGAGAAATTTTAATCTTTTTTTGAAAAATATGTCATGAGAAATTGACTCATATTTTGAAACAAATGGAGTCGCAACTAAAATATTTTTTTTTTTTTGAAAAAAAGGGATAATTTAATGATTCTAAAAAAAGTGTGAGCAAAATAAAATAATAAAATGAAAAACTTTCTTTTTTTTTTTTACTTGATGAAATACTTTCTCAATCCATAAATATAAATTACTTTTATATTTAAAAAATAATTTACTTTTTTTTTTGAAAATTAAAAAATAATTTACTTAAATGGTTGTAAATGTAGTGTTATTCAATATATAATTACTATTAGCATCTCCAATGCTACAATGAGTTGCGACTTACATGTCATATACCTAGAATAGATGGTGCAATACAAGGAATATTTATAAACATTCAAATTTCTAAAATTATGTATACCTTCTCTTCTTTTATAATACAATTAGAAATCAATCATAATTTTTGATAAATTTGAATATTTTATATAAATTATTTTAGAAATAAAAGATAGGCTAAAAACATAAAAAAGAAAAATACGTCAAAGTCACGACGTGTCAAATGAGTAAATGCACAATAACATAGGTGATTTTTTTTTCAAAAAAAGTCTTTCAATTTTTCGAATGTGGCTAGTAAATAAAACAATCACATTTGTATTGAAGTTGCGTTTATATTTAAGGACGGAGAAGTATCATATAATATGTCAATATAAATAATATTGGATTACCATTTTTAACGGAAAATGTAATATTAATTCCAATTAAAGTAGATAGAGAAATCTTGATGAAAAGGGAGGAAGAAACAAAAATAAAAATTAACAGTAGTATTTTTTTTTAAGACAATGGTACATAATAATATAATTACAAAAAAACAGAAAAAGATTTGTAAAAAGAACAGAAATAATGTTTCAAGATGTTTGTATTTTGGAACTTGTAATCCTAGCCTCTTCCACCTCTCCATAATCTCTCTAGTTTTTTGTTTTTTTAGCATAAATACAGACTCAAGCATTCGGACGTAGATTGAAAAATTCAAACTCAGTCTGCTAAAATTCAAAAGTAAAAATCTTACTACATCTGTTAACTATCTCCATAATCTCTCTTCTTCTTTTTTTTTTCCTTCCCTTTAGTTATCTCAAAAGAGTTTAAACCTGTAACTTTTAATTTTTGGTGACCTTACCTCACCACCACCATAGCACCATTCATAGGTTTCCATAATCTCTCTAGTTGTTTATTGGTTAGAATTGACCAAATATTGCCATAGATATAGATAATAAGATTAATAAGTATCTCTAGAAAAAAAAAAAAAAAGTGGAATCAAGCATCGTGATCATTATGATTACTTGAGTGATTTTTTACTTTCTTAAAAAAAAAAATCTTTCAAGATTTGGTTGCTGCTCAATTTAAAAGTAGGTTTATTTTATTGTTGTTTTATTTTTCATATATTTAAGAGAGAGTTAGGATAGTATCAAACATTATTATATAGTATGTTAAAAAAAAAAATCATTATTATATAGTATTTATTTTCCTAAAAGGAAAATCGAACATTATATATTTGTAAGACTAGGCTTTGGTCCTGTCATGACTCAATCTTATTCTTCTTCTTCATCATCACGGTATCAGCCATATAGCTTCTTCTACCATTAACACGAATTCTCTTTCTGTCCTTTTCCTTCTCAGCTAAAGAAAATTTGCAAATTATATTCTTTGCATTCTACACTCTCTGTTAATCCATGGAAGACTTAATTATATCTCCATCTTCTTCTTCTTCACTTATCTCTTTATCCCAAGATACTGCTCCACCTACTCTCCAACAGAGGCTTCAGTTCTTGCTCCAAAGCCAATCAGACAGTTGGGCTTATTCCATTTTCTGGCAAACATCAACCGATGCTTCTGGTAGAATTTTTCTCGCTTGGGGTGACGGTCATTTCCAAGGAGGCGTTAACACATCTCCAAAAGTTGCCACCACCATCAACAATCACCGCACCACCGGTGAGAGAAAAATATCCAACAACAAAGGAGTCCAATCTCTCATCGGAAATAATCATGACATGGATTCTTCTTCTTCTATTATGGACGATGCTGATGCTGAATGGTTTTATGTCATGTCTCTCACCCGATCTTTCTCTGCTGGAGATGGTATTCCCGGTAAAGCTCTTAGCACCGGTTCTTTAGTTTGGTTAACCGGTGCTCAAGACCTTCGATTTTACAACTGTGACAGAGCTAAAGAGGCACAAATGCACGGCCTTAAAACTCTGGTTTGCATTCCAGCAGGTAATGGGGTTCTTGAATTGGGATCTTGTGATATCATAAGAGAAAACTGGGGACTTATCCAAGAAGCCAAATCTCTTTTTGGTTCAGATCTTGTTCATCTGATGTCTAAAAATCCCAACAATACAAACCCCGCAACAGGTCACTTACTCGACATGAACATTTCTTTCGCCGATATAGGTCTATTTGCAGAAATACAGGAAGAAGAAGCCACTCTCGAACAAAAACCACAGCAAACATATACACCAGCAAAACAAGAAATCGACAAACCAGGCCCGTGTTACATAGACTCGGAGCACTCCGACTCAGACTGTCCTTTAACTGCAGCCAAGTTAGAGAAAAGAACGCCAAAGAAAAGAGGCAGAAAACCAGGTGTCGGCCGAGACACGACTCTAAACCATGTTGAGGCGGAGAGGCAGCGGAGGGAGAAGCTTAACCACCGGTTCTACGCCTTACGAGCAGTGGTCCCAAACGTGTCAAGAATGGATAAAGCTTCACTGTTATCTGACGCCGTTTGCTATATAAATGAACTGAAGGCTAAGATTGACGAATTGGAGTCACAGCTCCGAAAAGGTCCGTCCAAAAGGGTTAAACTGGAAACGACTGATAATACAGATAATCAAAGCACAACTACTTCTGTCGATCAAAGCAGACCAAGTTCCAGTGTTGCCCTTGATATTGAGGTTAAGATCTTAGGCGATGGAGCTATGATTAGGGTTCAATCAGAGAATGTTAATTATCCAGCTGCTAGATTATTGGGTGCATTACGCGACCTTGAATTTGTTGTGCACCATGCGAGCATGTCCACTGTTAATGAACTCATGCTTCAAGATGTGGTGGTTAGAGTTCCTGACAGATTCAAAACTGCAGAAGGAATGAAAGCTGCACTTCTTAGAAGATTAGAACAATAGGATTATTAGTTTTTAATTATTGTTAATAAATGGCTTATATTTATCATTAATCATGAGTGGATGGTTCCTTTTCTTTGTTCCTTACATCCGTCCCTGCCTCATTATTTTCTGCAAATTATTGTCACAAAATTAGTCAAACGATAAATGCATTTACAGTTACTAAAAAAAGTGAAATATCGTTGTTCAAACAAGTTGGAATAAACTCGAGAAATACATGTGAAATTGGAACTACGTTAAATTAATTGTACATGTGTTACAGATGTTCCCACGTCCATATATATGTTCTTATCTCATCAAAGAATTGTGAATTATATTAATTCATGCAATTTTTTTGGTATGTGGTTTGATTTATGCATACAATGTACGATCCACATATTCAGGTAAGGGGGGGATCTTAATATGGGACTCCAATTTTTCTATGCCTAAATTGTCCCTTTTTATTTTATTTTTTTGTTTCTTTTCGTAGGGACCAGTGGGGGACGGTGATGGATGATGGAACCTTAGCACTATAATTCACAATTCAGCATGTGTTATTTATGTATCATTATTTAAAAGTGGTGACTAAAATCACAATTTCTCAACCAATAAAACGAGGGCAAGTTGGCTTATGTAATTTTCAGTGAGGACAATATAAGGAAAGCTACGGTCCTTGTAAAAAGAGACATTTTGGGGGGGACCAAATTAAAATTTATTTATTATTTATATTGGATGAATGGACGGAGATGGACCGCTGTAGTTTTACCCGCCAGGATAAGATCGATCGGTAGTGGTCCCGCAAAAGCCAATTCATCCGTTTTGGACCTCAAATGGATGTGTTTATTTAACATAAGATTTAAGTAATTAGCCCTAATCAAAATCTCAAAACTCATAAATAGTTCCTTTAAGTTTTAAGACTAAAAAGTAATACTATTTTTTTTAATAAATAGAGACAAAAATAGTCCTTTTATAAAAATATTCTAAAATAGCCCACTAAATAAATCGTTGAGGTTGTCCAAGCAGTCTCTTTTCAATTCAATAAGAAAGATCATCGAAAACAAGATCATAATGAATGTCAAAATATGAGCCTCATGGATCCCAATATTTTTAGGGCCCAATGAACTACATGGTCTTTGGGACCATACTGTCTTAATGCGAGATTTTTCGAATTTTACCGTCTTAAATTTACTATATATGGCTTAAGTTGTCACTTATAATCTTTAATCATTTTCTAAATTTTGAAGAGAATAATATAAAAAGGAGATTTTTGTCCTTTAAAAAATATAAAAAATTGATTATTTTTAGGCTAAAAAATTTAAAGGGCTATATGTTTCTATCTTCTTAAAAAGGGCTATATAAAAGGCTTTTCCCTAAGATTAATTTACAAAACTGTGAGGCAAATAGCATGTTTGGAAGTTTTAATATTAGTAAATGACATAATATTTTTAATAGAGTAAATAGCATATTACAAATTTAGAATCCAAGTATACCATTATTAATAAATAAAAAAAAGCAACCTAAATAATCTAAAATAGAAAAATCATACGACTCTAAAAAATAGTCAGATACTTCTCTTCATCTTTTTCTTCTTCTTAACTACTTACATAAAAAATGAAATAGCAGCAGCAACTTGACAGAAATATAAGGATCGTCGCGCCTCCACCGTTGATGTGTTGCCCACAACCCGGAGATAGCCAAACCTTAAGCCACACCTCAGTCCCATCATATATATACCCATATATACTCTATATATACCGGTATATAAGTATATATGAACCATATACCGATATATATATATGGCTCCAAAATCCTAGTCGCCTCCCCATTCATCTCCAAAATCATAGTCGCCTCTCCTCCAAATATCATCATCTGCTATATATATATATAGGGTATATATGATCCATATACCAGTATATATGGCTCCACTTATTCCTCCCAAAAATCCTATCTACCTCTCCTCCAAAGATCGCCATATGCTATAACGTTTCAGCATAAACATTCAAAAAACATGAAAATCATGACCACTATAATCGTATTGAGGTGAAGCAAATCAATCACAAAAAAATGAAGAAGAAAGAAGAATCATGGTGTATGGTCATCAAATGATTGTTTGTGGTTGGTTGGTTGGCCGACGGTGAAGCAACAGTGGGAAAGGAAGGAGAGGAAGGTGGGGCAGCGGTGATAAGGTTTAGATTTTCTTGAATTTAGAGTTAGAGAAAAAGAAGAGTTAAATTTTAAGTTGATGGTTATTATGTTATTTTGATGGTAATGATATGCTCTCTTTAAAATATTACTATTGGTGATTATTATGTTATTTTTATGGTAGTAGTGATATGCTTTTTTTTAAAACACCAATAATAATTTTATAGTGTTAGAGGGCAAAACAGAGCTTCGGCAGGAGGCCTGATCAGAGATCACTAGGATAACTGGGTTTCAGGATTTGCAGCTAACTTGGGCAGTTGTTCGGTGTTTAAAGCGGAAGCTTGGTGGGCTTTACTAGGCCTCCAAAAAGCTTGGACATTGGGATATAGGAAAGTGATACTGGAGATGGATAATCAAGCGGTAGTTGCAAAGATTACGAGCGACTCCTACCCCCTCACAGTGGACGGATCAATCATTAGGGTGATTAAAGCTCTCTTGGGACTACCTTGGTGTGTGGAGATTAATTATACTTTTAGAGAAGCTAATGCTTGTGCAGACAAACTAGCTTCTGTTGGACAGGAGTTACCCATTGGGATATTGTATTTTGATTCACCACCTTCTTCTCTGATTCCTTTATTATTTGAGGATAGTATAGGTATTATTCATCTAAGAATATGTCCTGTAAATCTCTGATTATGATTGAATGAAATTCATGATTTACGAAAAAAAAAAAAAAATAAATAAATGTCATGTAATGTTGAAAATACAATAAATAGTATTTTTTTTTATAAAAACTTATAAATTCCTATAAAAAAATTACTAGACACTATATGACATTTATTAAAACAAACTGTCATGTATGGTTACATTACCCTTAACTTATTACGAATTTTAAGTTTTTAATTCTATCGATTATACAGATTAAGTCCAATCATATAGTCCGAATTATGGTCTACTATCCATTCAAAAAAAAAAAAACAAAAATTATGGTCTAATATCCCATCACCATTAATTTGTAGGGTCCCACCTGAAAGTATGGGAGTACTACTACTGCACGAAACACTCATCACCACCACACACTGATTCGCGTTAGGTTATTGGTCTGTATTTTTATAGTACTGCTTTAAATTGGTACTGGATTTAACCAAAGGCGAGGATGTGAAGTGGTATATAGTTACTAAAAAATTACTGAAGAATACTCAAAATGGTGCTAGTATACAAAACATTTTGGTCAAATTTTTAGAAAGTTTATTTGAGCATATAACAGAGATCAATAGCGGGTCGAGATGATTTGCAGGCTGGTGATCATGGGTGGGCAAAGCCCGCTTATGTTGAGGGCGCTCCAGGTCAGGGTGAACTGGACTGGAGATGGCTGGTTCATATGGGTCGAGTGCCTTTTTATCCAATTTGAATAAGAGGACCAACTGTTATAGTTAATTGTTATAACTGAATGAATTATTAGAAATCTTCTTTTTTCAAAAAAAAAAAAAAAGAACAGTAAATGAAAATTGTAATATTATGAAGAGTGCATGGACCCAACTCTTCATATACTCGATTTGGTTGAATTGAATGACGCGGTGTAAAGGACCACGAAAACGACTTTTGGGACAGGGGCTCGGTACCTGAGCTTCTATTTAACGCAGGTTTAAGACGAGAGAAATGGTTCTAGTCCCTGCCTTGTTGCCTATTTTTCCCACGTGTTAATGACTTTATTATTCGACCATGGCACGTATTTCACACTTGACCAAATTGAAATGGGGAGAATTTTTGCACGTGTGTATTTGGGATATTTGTAGATATAAATATTGTTTAATACTATTTATTTATTTCTGCCAGGTCTTAAATTTCCCCTGAAATTTTTAAAAGTGACAAAAAGGAAAGAGCCCATGTACTCGAATTTCAGTCAATTGAATCCTTCAATTACTCCAAATTCTTCATTTAAATCCAAATCCAAACACGAATGCTATGTATCCATTAAAAGGTGATATCCCCCTGAAAAATCTTACATTTTGACATAGAATCCCCAAACACCATAATGGTAGAAGTAACATCACATGTGAATTCACGCGTTTAATGATGGAACTGGAATTAGGAAGTTAAAAGAAAGATTTAGCATATGTTTGTTTTGGGTTAAAGTTGGGGTGGAAGTAAAATAATCCATGTAATATGCATAGGGAAATTAATTTTTTTTTTTATTTTGATGTAAAATTATGAGGTGAGTGTAAAATAAACTCCATTTTGCATGATATATGGCTTTCTTTCTATTTTAGAAAGAAAATAAGTAAAAGAATGTAAAGTTACTGTGCTTAAAATAAAAATAGTGTAAAGATGATGTTGGCATATAACTATTGTTTCACATATTGACATATGCCACAGTTACCAAAATTTTATTATATTATATTATATTACTTTAAAGTAATTTTATATTATATTATTTATAGTTTGAATTATATTTATCTTACACCCTCTGTTATTTTTTCACTAACTCAAATAAGTATGTGTAAAATAAGAAAATAATGGATTGGTGTAAAATATGGAGTGAAAAGTTTTTGAAATTATCAAAAGCACTTACTTAGAAAAGGGTGTAAAATATAGTGAATGCAAAATTTTGCACTCACCCGTGCTCTACAGGTCGAGAGGATAAGTGCACAATAGCAAAGTGTACAATAATACTATTTACGCTCTCTCCAACTTTTCATATTTTTTACTTGTCTTTTACATATGATAGATAAAATATTAATATAAATTACAGCTCTTTGTCTTTTATTTTCTTGTTTTATATTATTATATACCAAAATTGACCAACACGTGTTGCTCTATTATTTATTGATTTGAAGTTTATACCTTTTATTTTTTTTTTTTCATACAATAGAATTAAAAAATATTTTTCAATTATTTACACTCTAAAAATATAAATATTAAAAAAATCAATTTTTCACCGATATCATTACAGAAATAATAATAAATAATTACTAATTCTTTATAAAATTTATTTTTTTACCAATACTAATAAAAAATAATAATAAACTATTATAAAATTTAATATAAATGAAAATATAAAAAATTAAATAATCCATTTAAAAAAATGTAAAGAATTAAAAAATATAAAGGTAGTAAAATTTTTGAAAAAAAAAAGATGTAAAATAAACTATAATATTTTTAATTTCTTATTTTACACCCTTTTTATATAATTATAATTAAAATAAATAGAGTGATTTTACACTCTTATTTTATATTACACTTTTTATTTTTCGTCCCTTGTTCCAAACAAAGCCTTAGGGATTTGCTTCAAAAAGTTAAAATGGTACGTAGTTGGTTGTTTTGTTGTCTAGGTGACGAGAACATAGAGTGAATGGGGTGGGGTATATCTGTGTCAATGAATGAACAAACTAAAAGGTTAGTGGTGTGGATATGAATTCTAATCTAATAATACCCATTGCCATTTTCATGGACAAAGACTCAGACATGTGTTAACAGTTAAGTTTTGTATGTCAAGTGGCAGTGGTCCCTTTTATTTTATGAATAATAATGAGGGATATTATATAAAAATTCCCTAAGTTTTATATATAATAATTTTTTTTTTGACAAAAAATTTTTTACTTTATATTTCTGTTGATATTAACACCCTTCTGTTTATTTTATTTTATTTTTTTGTTAAAAATCAAAATATAATTTTACAGACCTTTTTGTAAAAAACTAAATAAATAAGAGACCAAAATGTAAGTTCATCTTCTTCTGCCTTAGTAAGCTATTCTTCCTGTTCTTGTTCAATCCAAATCCTGCCAAGCTTTGACCACCGGAGAACTATTATCAAAATGCTTTGTTGCAACTAGAAAAACACTCTTAATTCACGAAACTAAAATTTTGAGCAAAAGTGCAGGAATCTAAGCCCTGAATCGCTAACTCACACATAAATAAAAGAAGAACTATGTTACCACTTTCCGGCTCCTTGAATCCATACTCATGGCTATGAAATTGCAATTTAGTTTCGTTCATAGAAAATCAAAACCTAAGTAAATTTGTTCATGCACAATTAAAGCCTATGTAAATAGAAAAATATCACATTGCTTACAAAAATTTGCAAATGAAAGAATTAATAAAACCGAAAATTAAACATAAACGTAAAACTTACCGCTTATGAATAGTCTTGTTTTCGGAGTTTTGGAAGTTGAATCATAAGCAGAAGCAGAAGAAAAAGACGCCGACACTTGGTGGCTGCTACCTCGTCGCAGTGATTTTTCAGTGCGTAAGCATGGGATGGAGGCCATTGTCGTATCCGACAGCTGCTAGCGATTAACAAATTGATTTTGATTCTATCGGAACCCTCTCCTCCACTGTAAATCGATTTTGATTTTGTTTATTAAATTGGATATCTCAGCACCGCCATCGCCAGAGACCAATCGTTGCTGGAGGCGAGCCGCGTTGGTTAGTGACCTTTGCCTGGCTCTCCATTGACGGCAACTTCGGTGGTCAAAGCTTGGCCTGATTTGGATTGAACAAGAACACAAAGAGCATCTTACCAAGGAAGAAGATGACGAATTTACATTTTGGTCCCTCATTTTTTTAGTTTTTTTCAAAAGGGTCCGCAAATTACATTTTTATCATTCAACCGTTATTTTAACAGAAAAAATAGACAGAATAGTGTTAATGTCAACGGAAATATAAAACAAGGAGTTTTTTGTCTTAAAAAAAACAAGAAGAAAAATGTTGTTATAAAAGAGTGTTAATGTCAACGGAAATAGACAGAAGGGTCCATAAAATTACATATTGATCATTCAACCGTTATTTTAATAGAAAAAATAGACAGAAGGGTGTTAATGTCAACGGAAATATAAAGCAAGGAGTTTTTTGTCAAAAAAAAAATAGGGAGCGGGGAGCAAAATGTTGTTATAGGTAAAATATAGGAAGTTTTTATATAATATCCTAATAATAATAAATCTCAAAGGAGACATTTACTGGATCAAATCAGGTTTGTTTTTCGGCTAAGCTTCTAGACTGGGCCTGTGGATCAGAGCCCACATAAGACACCATGGATTATAAGCTCGTCAACATTATAGCTACTTATAAATCCAGACTCGCAGTTTTTGTTCCAGCTTCAAAAATGGACTTGGATGGCGTGTGACTAAATTAGACCGAAATAAATTAAATATGTGACAAAAATGGCGTAAAAATATGATATAATTGGGGAAAAAAAAAAAGCCCGGCCAAGTTTTCAATTAACAAAAATAAACCGAATAATATTTTTATTAATAAAAATAACTAAAATAACCATGTATAATAATAATTGTATACGAAAATTGTATTATAATTATACAAAAATGGTACAACAAATGTGAAATGAAAAAGAAAAATTGTACAAAAACTATACAACATTTCTACAAAAATTGTTCAACATAAAATCAATATGAAATATCAAAAAAAAATTGAGCAAAATCAAATAAAAAACATCTTATGCACAAACTATTCAACATTTATAAAAAACTGTGCATTTTCAAATTACAATTGTAATTATCAAATATACACCAAATCAGCCCTTTTCTTGTTGAGGTTCTAATGCTACACAACCTGCCAAAAAAAAAAATACAAACAATATTCAAAATAGGTACAAAAATTATTTAATAGTTAATCAATATGTGTACAATAATTGATCAATATATACAAAACACAGTGGTGTAGCCATCCGAGCAGGGAAGGGGACGCATCTTTCCGGTAGCAGGGCGGCGGCAACAGCAGCGGCGTCCAGCAAGAATTTCCTTCCTTCTTCCCCCCTTTCTTCGCCACTGTTGTTTTATAACTAAATAATTGTTTTGGTGCCAACAAATAATTTAACACTTATTATAGCATATTTAATCAATTTAAAATACTCTCATAATTAAATAATATCCCTATCTAATTATCTTTCTAAAATAAATTATATTTTATATTTAAAATCAATCTGAAGAGCTTAAATGAAATGAGTCTAGGGGTTTATCTGAAATTATGCAAATTGAGTACGGAGGAATAATTTAGGCATCATATTGTAATTTTGTCAAAACCTAGGGGCCGTGCGTGTACTTCTCCTAAAACGCAGGAGCCGTGAGCATTTTGAACCAAAACGCCGTTGTTTTCAATTCTCAGACTCTTTCTTCTTCGCCTGCCATACTGGTTTTGGGTCGTTCAACCTGTTACCAAACCTGAATCATACCCATCAATTTCGGCAACCATTCGCGGCAAACTTTATACCAACATTTTTCCCTTAAGATTGTCGCTCAGTTTACAACGTTTCTCCAGCATTTTAGTCACCGGAATCAAAGATATTTCGACTAGAACTTCTGTTGATAACTTAAACCATTTATGGGACTTTCTTCATTTTTTTTCCAAAACTTCATAAGACCTAACAACCCCTTTGGCCCCAACGTGACTCCGCCACCGACAAAACATATATAAAAATATGTTTAAAATATTCAACACTATTGTACATATTGATCAAATATTACACATTGATCAACTATTTAGCCTAAATCCATCAGATATGCTAATAAAATATCAAGATTGTAATTATTTAGCTTAAATCCAACAAATATGCTAATAGAACGTCCAAATTGTTAATTGTTTAACTTACATCCAACTCAAATCCCAAAAGACCATCAAAATTAATAATTCATTAGCTTAAATTCAACACAAATTCTAGTAATAATATCAAAATTAATATTTCTTCAGCTTAAAAATCTAACGCAAAATTGCAATGCAAATAAAAGCTAAAGTTAAGATATTGTAATCTAAATCTTCATACTGCGATGCAAATTTCAAAGAACAATATTTAATTATACTATCAATAAAATAAATTTAACAATAGCTTACATGTCAACCAACAAAATCAGCCTGAAAATAAATTAGAACTACTTACAATAATTTTCTGAACCTAATTTGGGAGCACAAACAGGTAAACAGAAGAATCACCTCATCAATGACCAACACCTGCAATGCCTCAAGTTTAATTAGCTGCTTCTAAAGAATTTGGCACAAATTCTCTTCACCATAGAAGAAACAAGCTCCTTTGTTAACATTCAATTGCTGGCCATAAAATATTAGCGGCTGCAAAAGAAAAATCAAAATCAGAATTTAAAAAAAAAAAAAAAGCGCTACATATCTCAAAAATTCAAAGAAAAAAAAAAAGCATTACTTAAAGAGAATCAATTACAGCCAAAAATTAAAGAACAACAGAGGACTCCGTGGCTGAAGAAGGGATTAATGGCGAAGCACAATCAACACCGGTAAAATCAGGTCAATATTTCAAGACAAACGAACCAACCAGAGCATCTCTGGCATAAGAAAATCTGTTAATCTGTTAATCAACCACAGAAAACAAATTTCCCGATCGCATTAAAAGGAGAACGATCGCCAGCGTTACCGCCATTTCGACGGAATCTGAAAGTTGGAATCCGATCGGCTTCATGAGATGACTGCTGTAGCTTTCAATACTCCGGCAATATCACATTAGCTGAGGCTCTACAAATCGCCGTTAAATCCGACTGCGACGCCAATTTCTTCAACGCAAAATCAGAAATCAGGTTGCGATTTCTAATCAAAACAGGAAAAGCAAAGCTAACGGTTGATCGGAAACAGAGAAACGGAGAAAAAATAAGGAAAACAAAAAGAGTCGAGAGAATATGTGGATATCTATGGACAAAGATGGCGTTTACCGTCTACGGTGAGCACCGGAGTAAGATGAGGAGGATTATGACGAATTGGATTAACAGAATCGAGAGAGGAGGAAAAAAACGCGTCGTATCTAAAGTGATAAAGATAAGAGGAGGGCTATTTTTGTCTTCAAAACCATTAGCCAGATAGTACTTGCCAACAAAACTAAGATGGCTATTTTTGACAAGCAAATTTAAATTAGGGCTCTTTCAGTAGTTTTCTCAAATAAAGTTTTAGAATTAAAAACAACCCAACATTTCTTTTTATTTTTTTCCCCTTTTTACGAGAACGTCCAAATTTATTTTTGTTTTTATAATATTTGCACATAGTATCCTAGTTAAGCCTTTTTTTCAGACATATCAAAAGTATAGACTAATTCAAATTTGTTGAATTATAGGCACTTTTAAGAATAGGACAGCTGGATAAGGGATTTAAAGAGAAAACTTTTTTTTAAACAAAGATATATTTAGATTTTCGTTGATGAAAAGAAATTATATTTATTACAATTTTGGAAAAAAATTGTATTTATTACTATTTACATATTTTTTATTTTTTTACATTTTAAAAGTTATTATTAGATTCAAGTTTGGTATTGATAGTTTGATGGGTTTGGTTAGGTAGATTAAAATATTATTTATATATAACTAAACTAAAGTAATCATATTTTATAATTAACTTAAACATACTTTAATCTACTTAACCCAACCCATCAAACTGTCAATACCAAACTTGAATCTAATCATATCTTTTGAAATGTAAATAAATGAAAAATACGAAGGTAGTACAAATTTACTTTTAAAAGTGTTCAAAGAAATATATATCTTTTTCTACCTAATTTGATTAATTAATAACTTTAACATATAAATTAATAATTTTAATCAAATAATTAGATTAAACAAATAGTTGTGTTCAAATAACCTTTTTTTTTAATATTTTATTACACGAAAAGTTATTTTTTTTATAATTGTTGTTAATTTAACATTTAAAATAATTTGCACGTATGTTTATAAAAGATTGAATTCTTAAGAAATTTCAATTTTAATGTTTTATAACAAATTATTAAAATAACTTATAGTATCTACTATGACAATTAATTTTTTTCCCCTAAGAAAATACTAAGACAATTAATTATTGAATACTCCCTTCATTCTGACGTATTTTTATTACATTTTCACTAATATTAAAAAATAGAAATACAGTTAGTATGTTAAAAATATTATATTTTATTTAATGTTATAAATATTTGTTATTTTATCTACAAATATTTAAAGATTAGAAAAGAGAAATCGCTATTTAAATTTATTAGAGGGGTTTAGTTAAAAATAACCACTCTTTTTTTTTTCATTTTTCATTTGTCAAATTAAGCAATAGTTTGAAAACAGGCAAATTGTCCAATTTGTTCTTGAACTTGTTAACTTTGACAAATTGTCCGTTTCCAGCTTTTTCTATAAATCCAACTCCCAACTTGGACGAAATTGTCATTTGGCTCAGATGGCGGGAGCGTGTCCTTCACGCTATGTTGTTGGAGTTTGAAGCTTATATAAAATACAGTATATATATATATATATACTACCTCCGTTCCAAAATTATTGAGATTTTTACTATTTACTCTCTTTTTTTTCTATAATTTTCTTCTCATTATATCCCAAAAAGTAATTAACTCATATCCATTCATTATAAAAGTAAACCCCATATACACTAAAATAAATTACATCCACTACAAAATAAAAGGCTAAATTTTCCTACTTCAACTAAAAATACCAAAATTCTCACTTATTCTATAAAAATGATTTGCCCTAAATCTTAATAAAATTGGAAAAGAGGTAGTATATATTTTAGAACCCTTCCTCTGTTTCCCCCTCCTCTCCTTGTTGCCAACACAAATAAACCACCATAATCGCCATTTAGGAGCTCCAATCAGCAAACTAGCACCACTGGTTGTACCGCCTCAACGAGACTCAGTTATCGATACCCATCAAGCCTCCATCAACTGACTGGAGAAGAAAATGGCATCGAGTTAGATTTCAGACCCATTTGAATTGCAATGCATTTTGACCAATTACTAATCTTCGCTGGTGGTTTTCTTGCTCCGAAAATGGTAAGGATAGCTATCTTATCTTCTTTTTGTTATCTTGATGTGTATAAAGTGAGATTTTGGCTAATGTTAGGGCTTTTGACTGGGTTTTGATTTGTTCTCTACACTATATGATCACCACTGTTGGATTCCTTTTCTGTATTTAGTAATATTTTTTTCGACACTATAAGCATCTGCCTCTATTTTCTTTTCTTCCTTTCTTTTAAAAGGATTTGTTTTGTCGTTTTAGTGCTACTATTTTTTTGGGTAGAAATATGTGTGAATTAGGTTTTGTAATTCGAGATGTTAGAGAGGCAGTATTGCTAAGGTAGCAGGTGTAATAGAGGTTGAGGAGTATGAGATTGGGGCTCTGAATTTTACTTTCGAGAGGGCTCTAAACCTACAATTCACTTATCTAGTTGCTGAATCGAAATGCACACCATTTTTTCAATAAATTGCTTCAGTGACAAATACTTCATGAAAAATATCTTTACCTATAATTGTTTTATTTTTTGTAGAAGGTAATTATTTTAATTTCAACACTTCAGTAAATGTCATTTTTCAATTGATCAATAAGAATTTTAGTTTAATTAAAAGTTCTAAGAATTTGGATTATTTTATGGGTGAACCAGTGAAGAAGATGGAGGTTAATGTAAAGCTGGCAATTGCGATAGTGGGGATGGAGGAGGAAGAGAAGAGAAGGGAATCTATATTATTATTATCAAATCAAGAAGGTGAAGTTCATGCTCTAACCATTTGAGCCAAATGGAAATTTCATCTAAGTTGGAGGTTGGATTTGTAGAAAAGTTGAAAAAGGGCAATTTGTCATTTGTTGAACAAGTTTGAGGGGGAAATTGTACAACTTGCCATTGAAAATATCAACCAATAAGGTTACTTTATTTTCAATTGGCCAAACAACAACCCAAACGTCGATCTTCTCAGAACCAAATAGCCAAACCAAAGCAAAACGAAAAATTGGTGATTGGTAAAGCAAAATGTGATCAGAAGACCGATCGGGACGATGACGACGAATTGGCATCTTGTTTCTGATTTGTTATTTGATGTTTTTTTTTTTTTTTTTTTCTTTTTGCAATGTATTATTTTCAAACGAAAGAAAGAGATAACAGAGAAAGAAAGGGAAGTCAGTTGGAGAAGAAGATTGAGTTGGTCAGTGCCAAAGCAAAACGTGATCGGAAGACCAACCGGGACAATGACAACGAGTTAGTTGTTTCTGATCATTGCTTTATTGTTTTCGATTTGTTGTTTGCTTTTTTGTGATTAGTTGTTCAAGAAGCTCAGTCAAAGTGAATATTGAGTTTCCGAAGATCAACGGACAAAAACAAGATCGAAGACGTTTACATTGTGTTTAGAGGCCATTTTCCACTTGAAAATTGGCTGGAAATGTGAAAGTTAAGGGTTGCAGACATTTCCTTTGAGCTTCAGAGGCATATTCCGGTCTGAAATTGGCTAAAAATGTCAAGGTAAAAGTCCTTCTATCGTCGATTTTCTCGTTGAAAAATAAGGATAGTTGGTTTTTTGGCCAGAATATCACCGGAAAAAGTAAGGATAGTCATAAACATATTGGAAAAGTTTCATGTACATTTTATAAACTTGTTGTAGAAAATGGTCATTTTCACTATTATTTTAATTTTTTGTCTTCAAAACTCTAAATGATCTTTTCGATTTTTTGGTTAGTAAAATTTTTTTTGCGTTGGCCGTTTTGTATAAAACTATTTTATTAGATCTAAGAGTGAGATATTTAATAAAAAAAAAAAAAAGTAAGGCACTTATTTTGGAACGAATAAAATATATGCTTTAATTATTCTAATGTGCAAGGATCAATGAGTAACATACCAAAATTTCGTCTTTTAAGTTCGCAAATGCTAAAACGCAAAAATAACTAAAACAAGTGTAAGAAAGAAAATATGCTATTACTCAATTATAGGATATTTCATTATGCCTTTGTCTAAGTTATTTCTTTTTATACATTCATTGTATTTGTATATATAAGTTCATGTATATATATGATTCTTTTCTGTTAACATGGTAATAGAGCCAGGTTGAATATGGCGGTGGTTGGAAATGGAGTGGTTGTAACACCCCTTAACCCGATCATTTACAGCCGAATCAAGATGTGCCACATTACATATTACATATCATATTCTATTTAAATTACAAAATGAGGGTTTTTTTTACCACAAGTTCTAGCTTTGCTTATGCTGGTTCCATTTTCTCAGTATATGTTAAACTAAGTTCTTCAGGCCCATATGATATTTGATTGTTCCTGTTTCTTTCACATATTTCGGAGACATATAAGTTCAGAATTAACTAAACTTGATGAGCGATAACGCTCAGTGGATACTTTAACTAATAAAAAGATAAATAATTTAAGTGCACATGCATAATTTAAAACAATATTTAAATCACATAATAAAATAAATTGCTTCATCCAAAATCTTACTTGATTACCTCTACTAGGTATTTAAGTGAACTTAGAAATAAAGTCTCTATCTATATTTTGGTATGGCATAGAGATATTCACACCAATACCAATTTCTATTTTTTCAAACGGCTGTATTCAAAATTCTATATAATCATTCTCACAGTTGTTGCCGCAATAACTAAAATATGTATCTCTATTCAATCTGTTTACAATTTTGTAGTACTGCTTAGTATATGATGCATCATACCCTTATCTCACTAGTTCAACTTATCCTAAGTAGAGCAATAAATATTTACTGTATTATTTTCACATCTATCAAATTTCTGAAATAAACACCATTTCAATTTCCATTTCATAAGTCATTAGTTATTTAATAAAAAATATCATTATTATAAATCATTGTCTTTTTCTCAAAAATATATTCATAATAAATTTTTGATTTAATTATTATGTTTTTTCCTTATAAAAAATATACTTATTCAAATTTACTGTATTTTTTATCAAGAATATATTTATCTCAGATAAATACGATATTTTCATCAACATATTCATAATAAATATTTATAGCTTATTCATTAAATATTTTCCAACAATATTAGCAAAATTTATTTTTCTTAAATCATATACCTTTCATAGAATTAATTTAAACCAATATTAATTTCATAATATTTATTAAAAACTCTTTTATATAAAACTTTATTAAAACTTAATTTTCTTTAATCATAAATATTTTTGTTTCACTTTTTTTTTTATTTCTTTGTTAAAATTATTTTGAAACTTACTTTATAGTAATTTCTCAAAATTAATATTTAAACTAATATTTTCTCATAGTATTAACAATTGGTATTTTCCAAAAGATACTTTATTTTTTTTAAATAATATTTTCTCAACCATTAATTACACAATAATTTTTTCCAAAACTCTTTTTAGTTATAATTCTTTCTCGAAAAACATTTCCAAAGTTATTTTAGATATTTAATCTATCCAAACATAAACTTAAGTTCTTTAAAAATAAATATTCTCTAAAATATTTACTTCCGGTAATAAAATTATCTTAAATAAAATAATATATTTTTCTTTTAAAATTACTAATTTTAATAAAATGTTACTTTAATAAAAAATTTCTCATTAACTTGATTCATAAAATATTTAAGTGACAAATTTTGAAATTTCTTATTATAAAACTCAATTTATATAAATACTTGTCTCTATTTTCAAACATCTTTTCTAAATGAAATATATCTTTTATTAAAATAATAATAATAATAATAAATAAATAAATAAATAAATAAATTTCCTTTCCGTAGTAATTATTTAAAATCATTAATTTGTTGAACTTTTACTTTTACCATACTATAGGAATTATTTGATCTAATAAAATCTTAATAATAAAAGTCATAATTTGAACAAATATAACAATCTCAATAAAACAATTAATCAAGATAATTCCATATAATCATTTAATGAAAAATATTAAATCATGCATAAAACAAAATTTAAGAGCTTTTTAATAATTAAAGTATCGAACTTGTCTCCGTTGTTACGGTTCCTATCTCTTAATTCCTCGTACTGTCCTTTGTCCTATCACTGTCCATATTCCATAATCATAAGGTATTTGTCTAAAAATTTGTCCATCTAAAAGTCCATTTGTGTCATATAATTATTTTTAATTGGGTCTTTTAATTTAATTTTCCATATATTAAATTTCAAATTTTGTTAATTGGTCCAATTGTCCAAATAAATGTCCAACAAATATTGTTCAATAAATATTATCAGGTAATTGAATTAAACTCATTTAATAAATATTTAAGACTTAATCTTGTTGTCCATATAATTTAATTATGTTCCTATAATTTTTAATCTTAATATTAATTAAGAAATTTCACTAAATAATTCATAAAAATATTTATTTTGTAATATTTTTCTGAAAACTCAGTTTCAAATATTTATTTTAATCATATATAATTTAATCATAGCCTTTAATCAATTTATTGATACCCCATAAATATTTAATTTTAAAAATAAACTTAATTTATTAATTTATTAACTGGTTGGATTGAAATGAAGAACTAAATTAAGTTTGATGGTTAATACTTAAGAGAAATCCGGGCGGAAGGGTATGATTGAAGACGGAGAAAAACTTTGAGGACGAAACGGTAAATCGACGTCAGGCGCGCGCTCCTACGAGGAACTCCGCAACTTGCCCAAAACGACACAAGCCTCCTCGCGCTGGCTAGCCAAAACGACAGGCGGCTAGCTGGGTCTGGCAGGCAGGTTCGCCTACTCAAAATTTTGTTTGTGTTTTCTCTCAATTTTTTATGTCTATCCGAAATTTTAGACACTCTAATGATCTCTTAGACCTCTGAGGTTGATTTATAGACCGGATTAATTTATTAATTTTGTATTTTAGCTTCTAATTATTTTAATTTATTATTTACTTTTTGACAAATTCACTAAATATCAAAGTAAATTTCATTTTCTTGTTTCCCATTGTTTTCATCAATAATTCTGCTTCAATTATAGTATTTGACAAATTTTATTTACATGCAAATTGTACTTGTATTAAAGTTTAATTACATTTTACTTTTAATCCATTTTTTTCATTTCTTTGTAAACCCTTCAAATTATGTCTTTAATATTAGATAAAAATGTCACAAATATTTACTTAAGTTTGTCTCTTGAGAAATCTGAAATTTAATTATAAATTTGACACTTAATTTTACTTGATTCAATTAAATTTTACTTAATTTTCAAGTTTAATTAAATCGGTTCACCTTTGTTTTCAAAGGTTTACAATTGCCTAAGGATTTACTTCATTTTTAATATATTTATACTTGGTTTAATATTTTACTATTTAACCCATGGTAAATTTTAAATTTACTGTTTTACAGTATTTTACCCGGTGTAGTAAAAATTAACTAATTTTCAAAATATAGCAAATTTATACTCAAAATAATATTCACGAAGTCTAGATTACAAATTTAAATATTTTAAAACTTAATTCCAAACTTATAATTTTTCGAGAGTCAAAATGACTAAAATGTCCTCAAAGTTGAAAAATACTATATTATACTTAAATTACTCATTTATTCTATCTAATTATTTCCTAGACATTTAATTTAATAAATCTTCTTAAAATAATTCATTATTGAAATTTAATATAATTTATTTTTTTCATTTAATCTAATTTTATTGGTAAATTACAATTTGATTCTTTTTCTTATTTATGTTATTCAAGAATTATTATTTTCAGCTGTTACAGTGGTGATCCTTTCCGTAGGGGTTAGGAATCGGGAAATTCAGGTAATTTTTTACCGATCTTTGGCCAAATTAGCATATTAGAGGTTTTTTTTTCTTTACCCGTTCTGGCCAAATTAGACTGTTTACCCAAATTACCCGTTTAATCAAATTATACATTTATTTCGAATTACCCGATTTGAATTTTCTTTGACCGAATTACAATACAGTAATTAACCGATTGATCGGTTTTTGTAACACCCTAATTTTTAATTGTTGATTTTAAATTAAAAATGACAAAGTTAATAATATTTATTAAAGGTACTATAGTCGATTAATTCTAACTAGCCAGTAACATTAGCAACAATTATTAACCACCGAATTATTATCTACGGCAATAGTAATGTGAATAGTAATATAAATAGTAATTTACTATATCAACAGTAATGTGAATAGTAATAGGAATAGTAATTTACTATTTAACCAGTGACGTGAACAGTGACATAAACAATAATTTACTATTTCAACAATAACATAAATAGTAACTATTCATCACCAACCTCGGGTTACTGTTTTACTATTTATCATTAAATTCATTCTGCAATATTTTCACAAACAGACTGCACCGATAGATTCGTCATAATTTTCTCATCGTCGTGGTATATTTATTAATAAAATAATATAAATGATTAATAATAAAATCAATAAATAAAATAAATAAATAAATAAATAAATAATATATATACATGCATATAAGAAAACATGGATGGCTAGAGAATTCAACAAAGGTTGGTAGCAGATTATGTTGAACACTGACCAAAGGAAAAATATGATATATTGGTCAGCGAAAAATGTAGTAAAACTTAGAGAGCTGGTTGTTGTATTTGCCATTTCCATTTTTGTGGGCTGAAGATGTTGAATAGGTAGGTGGAAAATTGTTGCCATTTGACATTATACTATACAAACGTATTGAGCATTGAAAAAATGGATG
>CATIWJ010105685.1:0-12559 GCA_949640765.1 Croton laevigatus
AAATAAGTTCGTTCTTGGATTTTTCAGTCCTGGAAATTCAACCAATAAATATCTTGGAATTTGGTATTATAAAGTTCCATTGCAAACAGTTGTGTGGGTGGCAAATAGAAATAATCCAATCAATAATTCTTCTTCAGGAATTCTTTTAATCAATAAACACGGAAACCTTGTTCTCTATGATCAGCAAGTTCAAATATGGTCTACAGATGTTTCGACAGAATTCGCAGCAGGTTCTTGTGTAGCTCAGCTTTTGGATTCAGGAAATTTTGTTCTGTTTCAAGGTAAGAGAAGTCGAAGAATTTTATGGGAAAGTTTTGATTATCCTACCGACACTCTTCTACCAGGAATGAAGCTAGGGGTTAACCAGATAACGGGTAAGAACCAGAGTTTGACATCATGGAGATCACCGGATGATCCAGGCCCCGGAGACTACACAGTGAAGCTAGATCCAAAAGGGTTACCGCAGTTTTTCCTGTACAAGAATTCCAAGCCTCAATGGAGAGATTCACCATGGCCTTGGACAGCCAAAGTTATATACAATTATAGTTTCATTTATGAAGAAGACGAGATATATTTTTCCTATGAGCATGCTGATAGTTCTGTTCTACTAAGATTATTAGTTGCTGAGTCTGGAATTCTTCAGTGGCTTTCATGGCATGGAGCTACAGGTCAGTGGGTGGAATTTTGGTCAGCTTTGAATTATCGTTGCGATTCTTATGCAAGATGTGGTGATAATAGCAAATGTAATCCTGGCCATGTTATTGTATTTCAATGTTCTTGTTTACCTGGGTATGAACCAAGATTTCAAAGAAATTGGAACATGGCAAGAGATGTATCAGGTGGATGTGTTAGGAAGAGGCTGAAATCTTCGGTAGCGTGTCAAAAAGGGGATGGGTTTGTCAAAGTGGCAAAGGTTAAAATTCCTGATATTTCAAATGCAGTTTGGGTAAATATGAACATGAGTCATATAGATTGTGAACTTTATTGCAAGAAGAATTGTTCATGTTCCGCGTATGCAAGTATACATATTCCTGAAAAAAGGACTACATGTTGTTTGGTGTGGTATGGAGATTTAATAGATGTAGTAGATCATTTGGAAGATAGCAGCTATGATCTTTACGTTCGCGTTGATGCACTTGAATTAGGTTCAAATTTCATGCAGAAATGTTCAAAATAGATAAATTTTAGTCCTACTCTGTTTTGCAGGGAAGCTGATTGATCTTTGTGATATTTTTTTGATTGCATGTGCAGCTGAGATTATGGGGCCAAATGGTTTCCTTCAGATAAAAGGGAATTTGATTATTCTAATAGTAGTTTCACTTTCATCTGCATGGGTGGTCATTTCTATATTTGCTTACCTATGGCTGAGGAATAGGAAAAAAAGAGGTAAGAAATATGCTGAGGTAGTGGAAGTATCAATTAACAAGATAAATCTATAAACCTTTGATAATCAAGATTAAATAGGCCAAATTTTGAGGGGAGTTTAACTGTTGATTATTTTTGCTATTTATATGTAAGTTTGAGACATTGGAGGGGAGTTTTTGAGACAGTTTCATTGTTTATCCCAAATTTCGGTTTGGATAACTAATTCTAGCATTCATTTGGAATCAATAGATTTTATAAGCTATTTGCTGAAATTAATCTTGATTAATCAACAGTTTATATATTTATCTTGTTAATTGATACTTCTGCTACGTCATATGCTTAATCTGTAAATTTTTGTCATTTCTGAATATATTGTAAGCATTCATTTTCGTTTTGATATACACAGTAAGGAGCAGAATGACCCAAAGATCAACCGAGTCCATCAGCATCTCAGATTACAGAAAAGAAGCTTTTGAAATGAGGAATCATCCAGACTTAGTATCTTTTGACATGAACACCATTTTAACTTCCACTAACAATTTTTCTCCAGCTAAGAAAATTGGGCGTGGAGGTTTCGGCTCGGTTTATAAGGTAGTCCCTCAGCTTTTGGAGATTCATATCAGGTCTGAGATACCAATTTCAGTTTAAATTTAACCTTGCAAATGTTGTTTTAGGGCCACCTAACCAATGGAAAGGAGGTTGCTATAAAAAGGCTATCAAAGAATTCAGGGCAAGGAGTAGAAGAATTTAAAAATGAAGCTTTATTGATTGCAAAGCTTCAACACAGGAATCTTGTAAAACTTCTGGGATTCTGCATTCATAAAAAAGAGCGAATTTTGATTTACGAATACTTACCAAATGGTAGTTTGGACATGTTTCTCTTTGGTGAGTCTGCACATATTTCTTTCGAGATTCCTTAATTTGTATTCTGTTAGTTGCTTAATTGACTTATCTTTCAAATTCTGCTACAGATGCAACAAGAAGTTCATTCTTGAATTGGCGAAAAAGGTTTGAAATTATGATAGGGATTGCTCGCGGAATCTTATACCTTCATCAAGACTCGAGATTAAGAATCATCCATAGGGATCTAAAAAGCAGCAACATTTTATTGGATGCTGAGTTGAATCCAAAAATTTCAGATTTTGGCATGGCAAGACTATTCAAATACAACCAGTTTGAAGATAAGACGAACAAAGTTGTCGGGACATAGTAAGTACAAAGAAATTCGTACCATGCAATCCCAAGTTACTTACATTACAGATTATCAAACATTCTGTAAATGAATTCTTGCATGCGACATGCCCTTTTTCTTTCATGATATGAATATTAAGTCTTGCCAAAAATTTCTATTGCAGTGGATATATGCCACCAGAATATGCAGTATTTGGAAAATTTTCAGTCAAATCGGATGTATTCAGTTTCGGTGTCATACTATTGGAGATTATAAGTGGCAAGAGAAGCAATGGCTTCAATGTAGAGGATCATAACTTGAGCTTGATAGGACTTGTAAGTAAATTTCCCTATAGGTCATTTCAATGTGAAGGGAGTCTTAACGCAACAATAAAATTGTCGTCTTGTGACCAGTAGGTCACACGTTCGACTTCAAGACCTTTGTCGGGACCCTTGCATAGTGGGAGTTTTGTGAACCCGGCTACCCTTCAGCTTGTTTAAATGTCAATTTTTTGACTTTTCTAAATGTTGATTTTATAAACTACATATCTAGAAACAGCCTCTCCGCTTAAGGATCTAACACTAAAAATCCCCCTAACCCCATATCCCAATTGCTAGGAGACTCATGCATTGGACCACTGCTTTTTAACTGATGTAATGCAATAAACACAGGTATGGGAGCAATGGAAACGTGACAAAGCACTAGAAACGGTTGACCCAACATTAAAGGAATCATATAATTCCCATGAAGTTTTGAGGTGCATTCACATTGCATTGTTATGTGTGCAAGAAGATGCAATTGACAGGCCAACTATATCAGCAATTCTTCTCATGTTAGATAGTGAAGTGACACTGCCTTGTCCAAAACAACCTGCTTTTGTTTTCCAAAGATCTTGGAACTCTTTACTAACAAGAGAAGAAGGAACATTTTCAGTTAATGAGGAGACAGTCACAGCAACTCTACCTCGTTGAAGAAATTAAACAGTACAGGGCCTCGGCTCGCAAGTGAGTTGGGCTTTTCAACCCATGAACCATTTGATTTGCCTGTGAGATATAGGGAAGTGGGCTTAGTAACACGGCCATCAACTTTCATGTTTCAAAGACTTGACTCAGGGTTGGATTCCAATCTTCGTACCACCTTTCAAACTTTGGAATAAAAATGGAAATTTCTTACCTGTTAAGTTCACATTGCATGAATTTTCCAAGAAAATGTTTTCTTTTTCTTTTCTTTTACTACAAGTTTTTGACTAGCGAAAGGGGGAAAAAAATTGTCATTTTCATTATCAAATTTGTTGTATGTTTTACATTTGTTCTGCAATTTTGTTTTGTTTTTTCTATAAAATTCTTTTCTTCCACCCAATTACCAAAAGCCACCGCTGACTACAATGAAAGAAATTTTTATCATTATTTTAATATCTGATAGTAACAGATTACTGACCTGGATATTTTTTTTGATGTAGTTCAGCCATTTAAGTCCACCAGTTTAATAATTATTCACTCTGTTCCATTTATATAAAAATGATTTTTTGTGCACACATATTAAAGATATTTTCTCTACTTTAATTCCAAGATACTCTAACTCTTACCATCTAATTATTATATTATAATTTAAAATTATATAAAAAATAATAATTTGAAGAATGAAATAAAATAATAAAAAGTGTAATACACTTAATACTTATTGGGCCAAAAAGTGAAAATGAGCAAGTTAATTTTTTTTTCTCCCCATAAAAAGGGGTATTTTATACATAAGCTAGGCAAAGTAGGGTAAAAATAGCGAGAAGTAGTTTGTTTTTGGGTGATAATTTTGAATTGAAGATGAAAATTTGTGGGTAATTAAAATTAAGATTTTCACAATAGCTATTTTTTATATAGTCCAAGTTCAATAAAAGTAGGGAATATTTTATATAGAGGGAAAAGTTTGAGAACTTGCTACAACTGATTTGTTAATAACTGAAAAAAATGTAGGCTACTTTTCAATGAAAAAGGTGAAATTGGAGAGATGGACAGAATCTATCAAAATTTGCAATATTTCCAACTAAATAAAGTAAATGGATAATAATTTTACTTTGATATTAATTATTCTCCCATAGATGATGAAAGTGAAGGAATCAAAAATTTATAAACAATAAAAGGTAACAAAAGGAAAAATATCCTCCAATAGGATTGCAGACACTCTAAAAACTAAGGCTATTTTTATCCATACTAAAGATGTCATTAAAATAAAGGTGTCAAACATGTTGGGTTGGGCCGGGTTCATGTTCGTGTCAAGCAGGTTCGGCTTAAATACCCCTAACCCTAACCCTAATCCTAACTTGATCTGTTTAATAAACAGGCGAAACATTTCCTAATCTATTTATTTATTTTTTTATATAAATGGGTCAAACTGAACCTATTTAATATGCTAATTTTAGATCAACACTAACCTATGTAACCAAATTTCAATATTAAAGCCTAATTCAAAATAAGTGACTATATTACAAATACACAATCAAACAAAGCATGAGAGGAAGAGTATTTTGAAAGAAAGGAAGTGAGAGGAGAAAGAGTAGCGTTTTAGTTTTAGGGCTAAAATTGAAATATATATATGTATTAACCCTAATACAAAAATGATGTCGTATTTGAAAATAGGTTAAACATGTCATTTTTCAGGTTGAAATTTTCAATTTGAACCTAATCCATTTAATTTCAAGTAGGGTTCGTGTCGACCTATTTAATAAACAGGTTGAAAAACTCAACCCTAACTCGCTAATTTCAGGTCGGGTTCATGTTGGGTTAGCAGGTCGGATCAACTTTTGACACTCCTACATTAAAAACACTTTAGTTTAGAAAGGGAAATTTACAATTTCCTCCCTATATTTTACCTATTTCTACATTTTCCTCCTTATCTTTTATTTTTCGGACAAAAATCTCCCTCATTTATTTTTCCGTCGACAAAAATATCCTTTCTGTCTATTTTTGATGTTAAAATAACGGTAGAAGGACCAAAATACAATTTTATAAACCCTTTTGAAAAAACTTAAGAAATGAGGGACTGAAATGAAAATTGCCAACCAACATATCTTCTTCTTCGTTGAAACCTAGCACAGCCGCCGCAACCAACCCAAGCTGCACCTCGCCACCAGAACCAGGCCGCCTCGCCGCCGTGAGAAAGGAAACTGGTGGTCGTCAAAATGGCTCTAAAACTTTCTTTCGCATTCTAGGCATCTCTCTTTGATAGTTCAGTCCACAAAACTCATTTATTTCAAATCCATGCCCAGTTTATAGTATCTCAATTGCAGTACAACGGCTTTTAGTTTACTAAACTCGTTAACTGTAGTAGGGGTGGAATTGGAGTTGGTGATCAATCTAGCTTCTAATTGGGTATTGTTCCAAGTGCCTTTTTTTCCTTTAATCATTAAATATTCTTGTAAAGTTACAATCTTTCTTGTTTTGCTCACATGTTCTGTACTAAGGATATGATTATGAAGAAAATGATTACTGGGATAATCTGGTCAATGGAATAAATCATGATCTGAGTTTTGTGTTTTGTTACAATTCTTTGTTATTGAGTATTCTCATTCTCTCTGCCATCATAGATAACTTTTTATATGTTGCAATAGTTTTCATCTTCTTATACACTATGCTTGTTTATATGCAATCTAGGTTCGCCTTTGCTACTGATAAATTTAAATTGCTATTTTTTCAAATGTTTGATGATCAAGACCTGGATTCTTTTCACCAATTTTCTTGGTATTTTATATTTGTTGTGGTGATAGCTTAAGATTTTCTGGTAATATTATCACTGCTTGAATGATTTATAGTCATCTTCATATGTTCTTTTCAGTTTTCTCTGAAATGTTTCTTTAATAATGTTAAAGAACCATTTCTGTCCAGAGGTTCTTGATGTGTGCAAGTGCTTTGGTGTTGGGCGACCACCAGTTTCCCTTCTGACGGCGGCCTAGTTCTAGCGGCTAAGGGTGTGCAAAACCCAAACCGACCGAACCGAACCAACGTGTTCGGTTTCAATTTAATCGGGTTGATCAGTTCGGTTTTACATTTTTAGAAAAATCAAAAATTATTTCGGGTTAATTTGGGTTGAACTGAAAAAAATAGATAAATTTCTTTGTATTTTTTGCTAAAACCCGACCGAACCGAACTGACGAGTTCGGTTCGGTTTAATCGGGTTGATCGGTTCGGTTTGGATTTTGATATAAATTTTTTTTAGGTTGATAGGGTTCGGTTTGGTTTGAATCAAACCCGACCGATGCACACCCCTACTAGCGGCAAGGTGGAGCTTGGGTTGGTTAGTGGCGGCTGTGCTGGGTTTCAATGAAGAAGAAGATATGTTGGTTGGCAATTTTCATTTCAGTCCCTCATTTCTTAAGTTTTTTCAAAAGGATTTGTAAAATTATATTTTGGTCCTTGTACTATTATTTTAACAACAAAAATAGACAGAAAGGATATTTTTATCGACGAAAAAATAAAAGAGGGAGATTTTTGTCCAAAAAATAAAAGACAGAGAGGAAAATGTAGAAATAGGTAAAACATAAGGAGGAAATTATAAATTTTCCATTCAGAAATTATTACCAATAATCAAGGGAAAGTGGCTACACTTTTTGTAAATTTGGGCAAAAGGATTCTATTTTTTTAATATGGCCAGTTATTCATATTTTTAGGTCACACTTTGATAAATATGTAGCATATTTTATGATATAAGTCCATTCTGTGTAAATATGTGGCTTATTTCTTAAAGAATATTTCCTTTGCAAGCCTTTTAATAAAAATGAAAACAATCTTGTGATAATCAATGAAATTCTTGAAGAATAACATACTAAAACACTAGATAAGTTCAATTATTCTTATAATTATGATCATGCACTTAAGATTAATAGATATTTTCAATTAAGTTGATGGATTTAAACAAATATTTGAATGAAAATGAAAATAATCTTATGATGATCAATGGAATTCTTGAGAAATTATAAAATAAATTATGATGATCAATGAAATTGTTGAGGAATTACTCACTTAGATTCTTAATCAAGTTCAATTACCCTGAGTCATAATCATACACTTAAGACCAATAGATATTCTCACATAAAAAATATTTGAATGAAAATAGAAACAATATTATGATGATAAATGGAATTGTTGAGGAATTACTTGCTAAAATACTCGATCAAGTTAAATTACTCTAAGTCATGATCATGCACTTAAGACAAAATAGATATTCCCACTTGTGATTTTATTGACTTATCCAAGTATTTGAATGAAATGGAAACAATCTAGTGATGATTAATGGAATTATTGAGAATTACTCACTAAACCCTATATCCAGTTTAATTACCTTACATCATGATAATTTGAAGATGTACAAAAATATTGTGGCCTATTTTAAGTTTTGTGGTCAGTCTTTGAATTTTTTTTTAGGTCACTAGTTTATAAATCTGTGGACTACTTTGATAATAGGTCACATATCAATAAATATAAAGTGAATATTAAATAAAAAATGTTCTAAAACATAAACACCAAGTACCCAATAATTTAAAACTGTTCTGAAACCTAAAATCAAATAACTTAAAAATATTTTGAAACCTAAATACAAATACCAAATACTATCTCCGTCTTTCTCGTTTCTTTACATCCTAAAAACACAACGACCAAGAAATCACCAATATCAATACACAAATAAAAATAAACAATTACTAATCTTTTACATCACTTACTTTCTCACCAATACCAATAAAGAAATAATAATAAATAATTATAAAATTTACTATAAATGAAAATGTAAACAACCCAAAAAGACACCCAAAAAAGAAAATGTAAACAAATTATAAAGATGGAATGTTCATTACACAAAGAAATTAGATTAGTGAATTCAAATGATGGCCACTAGTAATGCCACAAATTAAAGTAGTGGTCAATTTATTTAAATTGGCAGCAAAGTATCATTGTTTGTTACAGTTGCCACCTACTTTAATTATTTGTGGCCTAATTTCACTTCTCTATACTTACGTTTGGCCCATTTTATCTATATAGAGCCAATGGTGGACCTGGCACTTCAAATTTGGTGAGGCTTGCTAACTAACAGTGGAGCCTTTTAACCAATTTTTTTTTTAATTTTTACTTAGAAACTTGAAGGATTTCTTTATTATTGGTGAGGCTAGTGCACCCTAGGGCTCTATGTACGTCCGCTTTTGTATAGAGCATAGTAATTTATATAATTCTGAGTCTTTGATTGAAAAAGTATTCAAATTCAACTCTTATAAGAAAAGTTAGACATAGTCAGACAAATATCACATCACTATCAACTCTATCATTATTTATTTTCCACTACCTCAAAAACCACTAATTATTTAATTCAACACAGTTATCAATGTCAAGTGCATTTTGGACTGAACAACAATGTTAGCTATTGTTCTAATGTTGAATGGTGAAAAAGCTCTTCCTTCTCTTGACCAACCTAGTTACACTTTCAGGACATCTTCCAATGTTAATAGTTTTACTAATTCAAGGTCAAGATTAGATGATAGTTCATGTTCTGCTAATGAATTGTCAATTAGTACAGTTGCCACTAGATAGTTTTTTTTTAAAAATTGTTTTATGATTTTTTAATTGATTTACTAATATTTTAGCTTAGTTATTTAGTAATTATCTAAAAAATAATGGGCTAATACCAAGATTACCATTTATTGTACCAGATTAGTGTTTTCGGACGAGTTTTGCGATTATACTACATCTATGTTTGGCAACTACTTTCTGAACACTAAAAACTAAAAAGTAGTTGCCAAGCAATGATCCTAATCTACCAGGGAATTCCTCTGTTAATGAGGTTATCATTACAACTTTTGAAGCCCGCTAGAGGTACTTTCCCTCTATTGCACAGGAAATTACAGCATACAACTCCATTGTATTGTATTCTGTTGGAAGTCGCGTGCTGATATTTTTGTATAAAATATGTTTGTGAAGGCTCTAGAGAATGGAAAACTCTCATATTATCTAGAACTCTCTTTTATGTCTTTAAATATATATTGCTGTATTGTTTGTGTAAGTGAGAGAGCTTATGTTATGTAAAAATGAGAAAGAAAAGGAAGAAAAATGTTGTTTTTCATTAATATTTCCGGCACCTCTATTCCGCCCTGCTTCTTCTTCAATTTCTGTTTTTATGTTTCTCTCAAGCTCTCTCCCAAAAACCAACAAATGGTACCAGAGCTCCAATGATTTTTGAGGGGCTTGCGGTTGTTTCATGTTTTTGAATCATGAATTCCTTGATGAAAAATCTGTTTATGTTATGGTTTGTTCCTCACCCCTGTTTTTCGGTTTTCTTCAAAAAAATTCTGTTTTATGTTTTTATGTCTCATGTTTAAGCTCTTCAAATCAAATTTAAAATGGTTGTTCTGCTCTTGCTTGATGTTCACCACTATGTTCTTGAACCAAAAGAGAAAAAGAAAAAGAAAAAAAAAATTGACGATCGACCGGCATGTCGTTAAACTACAAAAAACATTTGAAAGCAGGACCAACATGTCATTAAACTGCAGAAAAGGGACCTAAAGTGAGTCCTGAAATTGTTGAAAAGACCTATAAGTCTATAAACTGAAATTGTTGAAGGGGCTGGAAAAGAAAAATGTCATGCCCATATTTGAAGGAGAAGGACCGGCAAGTCCATAAACTGCAGAAATTTCAGTGGACCGACATGTCGTTAAACTGCATGAACCTTGTTTTTAGAGACCAAACATGTCTATAAACTGTGCAAATTACAAAGACCAGCACGTCTATAAACTGAGATAGTTGAAAGAGAGGGAGGACCGACATGTCTATAAACTGTGCAAATTACAAAGACCAGCACGTCTATAAACTGAGATAGTTGAAAGAGAGGGAGGACCGACAAGTCCTTAAACTAAAAAATCATGCTTGAAGGACCATAGCATGTCCTTAAACTGCTGAAATATGTTTTGAGGGACCAAAGCAAGTCCATAAACTGCTGAATGTGATGAAAGAGACCCAAGCAAGTCTCTAAACTGCTCAAAACTATTTTCATGGAAGGGACCAGAAGGTCCATAAATTGTTAAAATTTCATGGAAGGGAAACAAAGGTGATTTGCAAGAGCTATGTTTCGGTTTAATGAAACAAATGTAATGCTCTATTTTTCAAAGAAAATTGGAGCTGCTATCTCATGATTATATGGTTTGTATTATGGAGGAGGAGCTTGTTTAAGTGATCAAATGTTAAAAAAAAAAAAAATGAAATGATGAAAGTGGTGGCTATGTTTGATGTTTTTGTAGAAAATGAATGTTTATGTAATCTTCATGAATGAAAGCTACTGTGTTGCTGTCACTCATGAAGCTTCAAGGAAGACAGCAATAGAGATTTGAAGTTCAACAAAAATATCATCATGGGGAGTGTTGGAAGTCACGTGCTGATATTTTTGTATAAAATATGTTTGTGAAGGCTCTAGAGAATGGAAAACTCTCCTATTCTCTAGAACTCTCTTTTACGTCTTTAAATATATATATTGTTGTAATGTTTGTGTAAGTGAGAGAGCTTATGTTCTGTAAAAATGAGAAAGAAAAGGAAGAAAAATGTTGTTTTTCATTAATTTTTCCGGCACCTCTGTTCTGCCCTGCTTCTTGTTCAATTTCTTTTTTTACGTTTCTCTCAAGCTCTCTCCCAAAAACCAACATATTCAATAAAACTATTCTCCCTTTTATTAAGAAAATGTTAGCTATTTTCTCTTAAAAACACATGAATTTATTGGACACAAGATGAAAAATGTACTTTTTTTTTTGAGACAAAAAAATGTAGTATTATATTTATATACTAATGAATAATGATTTCTCACATCGTTTTCCCACAATATGATACTGCTTTAGACCTGTAAATTTAAATTACTACCAGTCTTGTCCTTGCAGATTTGATTTCTTGCTTAATTTAATATAATCAATTAACCTAATAATTGAGAGATGCACCTTATTTTTTATATACTTTTTTTGGAGAGTAATACAAAGCCCTTTTTTTTCGACATAGTTACACGCACGCACACACTCACTCAAAGGGAGCAGGGAGATTTTTATTATAACTTGTATGGAGTGAGATTTGAACCTGCCACCTCCAAATTCAATATCCAAGGCCGTACTGCTACAACCACCCCCCCCCCCCCCCCCCCCCCCCAAAATACAAAGCTTATTGGAAAATTTGTTCACACCCCAACAGTGGACCACCTAACCACGAAATAGAAATATCAATCTCCCCCCGCTTGGATTCCATGGTCATTGTGGACTGACAAACGTGTTATCTTTCCTTCAGAAAACTTAGTTCTTATCTTGGTTCCTTTACTCCAAACTATTTCTAGAATTTCTATTTCTGAAACCTAAATTATCCTACCATTTTTGAAATGTCATGCTTTTACCAAATTGGTGCATATTCCAAATAGTACACCAAAATTTTCTTACTTTCTGAAGAGTCAACAAAAGAAGCTTAATAAAGACCCAATTATGTCTTTCATCTAATCAAAATGGATGGTATTAAAATTCTTCTCAATTTCTTGCTTGTAAATTTAATTATCTTCTTCTGCTGCTGCTGCTGCCTCTCTTCTTGTCATTCCATTGATGCCATCACCACCAATCAGTTCCTTAAAGATGGCAATATTTTGGTATCCAAAAATGGAACTTTTGCATTGGGATTTTTCACCCCTGGAAAATCTAAGCATAGATATGTAGGCATTTGGTATCATAAACTACCTGGACAAACTGTGGTATGGGTGGCAAATAGGAACCATCCTATTTATGATTCTTCAGGAGTTGTGTCTATTGGCTCCGATGGAAATCTTGTTCTTTGTAATGAAAATGACAGAAGATTTCCTATTTGGTTCACATCTGTTTCAATGGGAAGAACAGAAAATACTTTTGCTCAGTTATTAGATACAGGAAATCTGGTTTTGGTCCGAAATGGAAGTAAAGAAATCCTATGGCAAAGTTTTGATTTTCCCACTGATACTATGCTTCCAGGTCTGAAGATTGGTTTGAACCGGAAGATTGGCTTA
>CATIWJ010105737.1:0-14754 GCA_949640765.1 Croton laevigatus
CTAAATTTTGGCCAAATTCCAGCCAACTTCCAGTGACCAGTCATCGTTGTCAATTACCTCATCATCGCCACCTCACCCTTTTAGTCTAGTGGTTGGCTGCCATGTGTCACCTACCTGCCATGTGGTGTCGACCTCTCCCTCTTGTCTAACTAGTTGTTGACATGTGGCCTAATTAGAGGCTACCATATGTCACTCTACTGTGCAATATGAATTTCTACTCCTTTTTCTCCTATTCAGGTTCAGTTTTCTCTTATTCTAGAGTATTCTATAGAGCTATATTCTAGAATATTCCTTACTCTTACTTTAAGACAAAGAAACTCTAATCCTAGTCTGACTTGAAAACAGCTCCCTACATTTCTAAATAGGCCTTGCCTGCGTTCATATAAATAGGGGTCCTCAACCTTCATTCTACACACAATCTGACATCCAAAGATCCAAAAACACCCATTTTTTGGATTCCAAACCCGCATATTCAAGACTCAACTCAGCTCTAGCCGAATAATAAGCGCTCAAGTATCATGTTTTAACTAGTTTTTCAATTAATCTTTTCTTTTCTATCACCTAATAAGACACTAACATGTAATTAAATCATCTAATAATTATTTTGAGCTACATTCTACTCTGATATCGAATTCAAATCAAGTATGTAGGCAGATCTGTGATTTAATCTCAGGTTGCGGGCTCAATAAACTTAAAAAATCTTCATTTTCCTTATTTATTTGTTATTTTTGGATTTCCTCTTAAAGTAGGTTTGGAATCATTTTCTACCTTAGTATAACATGTGTTTACATTCAATTCCAGCATGCTATTTTTGTTTAGTTTATCAATTCATTTTGTAAGTTTATATGAATGTTTAAAAAAACAAAAAAAAAATTAACACTTGGTTATCAACGTGTATGAGTCTACGTGCAGCAACGGCTAAATTACTCGATATTTGCATAATTGGTCAAAACATGACAGCCACATTCGATGCCTTCTCGATTCCATTGTAATTTTTTTATTTTTTTTTTCCAAAGATATGAATCTATAATTATCGTTCCAGTATGATATTTTTCCCATATAAAAAAATACCACATGTTTCTCTTGGGGAAAAAAAAAAGAGTGAAGTCAAAAAGTACAGTCCATAAACTCCTACTGCCTGCCTCATACTCTTATAAGAGGACAAATAAATTCCCGATGCCCCATACTATACCATGTGCTAAACCTTTCCTCTAACCAATTTACTTACTTCCTAGCTATGGATCACCAAATCCTATCTTTTCCATATCTAATCTGTTCACTTCTTTTTCTTCTTCTCACATTCAAATTATTCAAGAAATCACATAAACGTTCTAACCTTCCCCCCGGACCGCCGAATTATCCTATCTTAGGCAACATTCTCCAGCTTGCCGGCTTGGATTTTCATATTCGGTTAACAGAGTTGGCCAAAACTTATGGACCAGTCATGAGTATTAAAGTTGGACAAGTTCCTTTTCTTGTCATTTCATCGCCGGAAACAGCTAAAGAAGTATTGAAAACTCAAGATCCCATTTTCGCCGACCGACCGCTAGTTCTGTCAGCAGAAATAGTGCTTTACAACAGAAATGATATCCTCTTCGCTCCATATGGTGATCATTGGAGACAAATGAGAAAATTTTGTGCTTTGGAATTACTTAGCACGAAAAGGGTGCAGTCATTCCGACCCATTAGAGAAGAAGAAGTTGCACAAGTTGTGAAATATCTGCGTTCAAATGAGGGAAGTCCAGTTAATCTTACTCGTGTTTTAGTTTCTTTAACAAATTCTGTAATTGCCAGAAATGTTGCTGGTCATAAATACAAAAACCAAGATGCTTTGTTAAAAACTATGGATGAAGCATTTACAATAACATCAGGTATTAATATGGCTGATATTTTTCCTTCATTCAAATGGCTTCCTTTTGTCAAAAGAGAAAGAGCAAGAATCTGGAAAGTTCATCGCGAAACGGATGAGATCCTTGAAGATCTAATAAAAGAGCATAGAGCTAACAGAGAAGTAGCTTCCATGAATGGGAATATGAGTGAAGCTGATAATATTCTTGACGTTCTTTTGGATCTTCAACGAAGTAAAAATCTTGATGTTCCCTTAACTGATGCCACCATCAAAGGAACAATTGTTGTGAGTATATATACTAAATTTCCTGTTCTTGGACTTTTATATGAGCTCGTAATTACTATGATTTCAAGTTTCATCTGATGATTTTGATTTATTGCAGGAATTGTTTGGTGCCGGTAGCGATACATCCTCAAAAACTGTAGAATGGGCAATGGCAGAGTTGATGAGGCATCCCCAAATTATGAAAAAGGCACAAGAAGAACTGAGGAGTTTTTTCGGCAAAAATGGATACATTGATGAAACAAAACTTCAAGAAATCGAATGGTTAAAGTTAATTATCAAAGAAACATTTAGATTACATCCTCCAGGGGCTTTAATTCCAAGGCTTTGTACGCAAAGGACAAAAATTAGTGGTTATGACATTGATCCTGGTACTAGAGTTTTCGTCAACGCTTGGGGCATTGGGAGGGATCCTCAGGTTTGGAATGAAGTTGAGAAATTCAATCCTGAGAGATTTATTGGAAGTCCAATTGATTACAAGGGTAATAGTTTTGAATTGCTTCCATTCGGTGCAGGAAGAAAAATATGTCCTGGAATTACATTAGGTATGGTTCATGTCGAACTGTTCTTGGCGAATTTACTATATCATTTTGATTGGAAATTTCCACAAGGCATAACAGCAGAAAATCTTGATATGAATGAATGCTTTGGATTAGCTGTCAAAAGAAAAGTAGACCTTCAGCTTATTCCAATCCCCATTGCTTAAATTCTGAATCTTTTCTAAAAAGATTGGGAGTTATGTTGTCGATGTATTGTTCTCAGATTTTGATTTTCAGTAATTAAGATAGGAATAGACCATTGGAAAATAGGTCACTACTACCTTTTTATATTTTACACATCACTTTCTGATGTACTAAAAATGTTGTTCGGAGTTATAAGCTTTCCCTTCTTTGCAGTGTGAAGCCAACTACTGATAAAGCCTTACACGTATAATCTTTTATTGAAGAATAGTAATAAAGAGTTTGAAAAGCAAAATACTCTGTAAGATGAGATTAATTACTCATTCATATAATCTTAAACTGTGTAATGGGCAATTGAAGCTGTATCATTAGTGGTTATCTATGCTGTATTATATAATCATTTCTATTTTTCTTTTTAAAATAAAACCAGAAACTAGCTTTTCATTATATAAGACAGAATTACATAGACCCAAAGATCCGCAGTCAACAAACCAAGCAATGGAGAAAACATCATCACGCCTAAACAGCACACTATATACATCAAAAGACATTAAAAGACAAAGCAAAAAAGGAAAAAAACCCACCACTAGCAATAACAGTCGATTGCAGAAAAACCTTTACCCATCTTCCCATCGCGCAGGATCACCACTGGACCAAAACGAAGATAAACCCCTCCCCCACCAGTTGCTTGAAGAAAACACATACCAACTTCGGTTCTTGCCACAGAAACGAATGGAAAAATACCCACCAGCGAGGGCTACTATTCCAACACAGGCGGCGAAGGCCAACACCTCCGATCACGCCTTCTGTGGCCACAACAGACAAAAATACGACACTGAAAACACAGTGACAATGAACCATAGCATCAAAACAAGAAAAAAGCAGTACCCAATCCCAGCAACTGGGAGTACCGCCACCAGCACCGTCCCACAAGAAAAAGCCCCCCTTTCCAATCCAAACTCCTATCCACTAACAACATAAACAACAGAAAAACAGTAGAAAATAAAACTGCATACCGAAACAGAACATCAATCACACACAGATTGCCCAGAAACAGCCTGCATAAAACCATCATCATTCTCATTGTCCTTATCCTCAAGTAAAAACTCCATCACCGATGAAAAGGCCACCGTAGATGACGGTTAATGGTTAGAGAAAGGGAAGAATACAATCATTTCTATTAAATTATAATAAATTAAACCATAAATAGAAGTGGGGTGATCCGTCTACCTTAGCGATGGGAACAGGTGAGAATTATATATGTAACCATCAAGAGTTGAACTAAACCTCTAAAATGATTGATTAACATGTTACCACTACATTATAACTGCATTATTGTTTTGATTTTTAACGTAAAAATATACATATTATTTGATTTAAGTTTATTGTAATTAAATTTTATTAATAAAATTATTTTTAATAACAAAATATAATTAAATGAAAATCCATAAGTACTCATGGGTGCCCACAGTACTTGAATATGTATTTTTTGCAGGTGGAACAGGTAGCAGGGAATTAATTTCGCCAAGTACCCTCTGCACTGCTGCCATCCTTAATCTATCCAGTCCAACTCCCATAATTCCCCTCTCCTCATTGTAACTATTGGCTAAAAAAATGGTTATGATCCAGAAATTCTTGGATGAATTTTTATGGACCACTTTAATTAAACAACTTTCGGATCATCTCTTAATAGCACCTAAATCACTTCCAATAGGTCTCAGTCTAAAATGTCATAGATCGCATAAAAGATGTAAGCACCATTCATTTTTATTAGCATGCCTAATTATAACTCAGAATCAATATTTAAATACATAATGCACTGGATATAATTCAGAGTCAATAATTCAGAGTCATTTTGATGTTGACACAATGATTCAGTTAGGAGCAAATTATTTTGCAAAATATCCTTTATAACTGAGAAGTAGGAAACAATGGTGCACACATGCTAGATATTGTAGCTACATGTTAACATTCAGGCAGTGACAAAGGGTCGTGTTCTTGGTAGCTTCCAAACTTAGTCTACCCTACTATTTGGTTGTTGTCTTGTTAAGTTTGTCGTTCGTAAGGGTTGGTTCGAGCATTTAGGGCCCACTTGACAGGGGGGCTTTCTGATAAGGCTTCCATTGCTAGGAAATGGGATTCTTCTACCACTACTGATACTGACAGAGCTGGACTTGCATCCAGGGAGTTTCTGAGTGAGCTTCTTGCTCCTACTAAACCTCACAGATGAAGAGAATGGGACCCCAACCCCATAACCTAGGAAAGGAAAATGCTATCAGCTCCGGAACCTCCTGATCAAGGTGCTTCTACTGCTTGTGTGAAATGGACACCTCCCCAGCTGGAAAGCTTAAATACAGTATTAATGTATTGTTCACTCCAGGGTAGCATGGGATTATGATTGATTAGAGATTCTTTGGTTGTATTACAGGAAGATCCTTCAGAACGCGTTTGTATTAACTTAATTAAATTTATGAACTTTACATGCGATTTTAATACAAACAACAGGATCATAACTGTCAATATGCTGAGTCTAGAGAATGTAAAAACTATACACACAGGCTGCAGAGAAGTAATACTGACCAGAAGCCCCAGTGCAAATATAGCAAGATGAAGACAACTTGAATCATGATCATGAATATTTCACTAGGGGAAATAAGGTGCAGGACTAGTCAGGGAGGAGAGGTAACCTGTCTATAATGTAGCGTGACCCATTTGAATCACTATTAGCATCCAGAAAGTCATCAAACCCAATGTCCATATCAACTGTTTCACTTGACTCGTGGCCTTCATCCAACCTATCCTGATACGGAAGAATGCGAAGACGTACCTCTGAATCTGAACTAATTTTCTCTGATTGTAGGTGGTATTTTCTGATGAAATCCGTCTGAGCTAAAATAATATGTGGTGGCCTTGATAGTAGCTCTACAGGTTCCCCTTTCGGAATTACTACCTGCTCAATGGCTATCCTCGCCTCCTGCAAGGTGAAAAGAGCTTAATGAGCTGAGCAAGTAATATAGAATTCTCCAAGAATAAAAAAAAAGTTATTCAAGACCCAACCAGTTGTGAAAAAAGATGCAAAGTTCAGAAGTAGCCTATTAAGATTGCAATCATTTGCTCTCTGCAACTCACATCTAACGTTACTAACACTATGGGTCAATGGCTTAATTTGTCTCCTGTAACAGCAGAAAGTAAGGAATAACAAATTTGAAATGTAAAATTTGATTGAATTCCAGCTTAGATTTAGGCCTCACTTATCCCGTTGCCAACTTCATTTTCCAACAGTTTAAGCTTGAATGCATTTTTTTTTGGGAATTACCACAAGGCGTCAGGCCCATGATCCCCATGTGAGCCGGGCTGATCAGGAAAGCACTGGCCAAGGTTAATTTGCACTGATGAGGATTCGAACCAATAACTTACCTAGTGTGATTCAATCCAGCAGGTGCTCGTAAGCAACTTGAACTTAATGCCACTTGGTTTAAGCTTTCAATACACTTTAATGCTACAGAAAACATCAAAAACAACTCTTGTGCCTTGTAGATCCAAATCTAAAGATCTCCAAATAAGTGGCTTGTCCTTTTATGCAAGGTTTTGAATTACAACTTCTAAATGTCAGTTTTTAGGCCCATCGTTATATTATAAACCAATTCCAAAAGGGGCTTAGGAATTTCTACAATGGGTCAAACTAGTTCAAATCAAACGGTTAAAAAATGATGAAATTGTGATGAATTTCTATTTTTTACAAGTTCATGGATTAATTGATATACATTTTTTCATGGTCATTATTCAAAAATCAATTATACGCAAATTTTTTTATATTGCTCTTCATACAAAACTTTTTGTCAAGTAACTGTGAAACCCATCACTTTCGCCACAATACTACCATTGTGATTTCAACAATATGGTCCAAGACACCTGGAGATTGTATGAACTAAATGTATCCTCTACATTACTCTACAGGATAAAATCTGAATCTGGGTATATTTAATTTGCAGTAGTTTAAATAAATATGAAGATATGCTTCCAGGGAGGTAAACGAATATCCTTTTTGACAAAGTAAATGACTAACTCAATGCACATCATTTGTACCCCAAAGCAAATGCCAGAGCTCAAACAAAAGAAATCCAGAAATTGACCAGGTAACCAGAGCTGTCATGTCAAACAAGTAAAATTGCACAATGAATTTATTTTAAAGGAATATTTGATGTGTATTAGTAAGATATTTGAATTGTTTTGCTTTTTCATCTGGTACAGAGCTATGGTGACATATGTGTAGGGTTTGTAGATCCAATTCACTCTCCTTCAATGTTATATTATGCATATCCTTTCTGTTTTTAATTCCTATAGTATTGATATGTCTTGTTGATCCATAGAATAATTTAAAAAAGAAAAATTAAAAGGAAGGAGGAAAACGATTATCTTACTTCTAAGGCATCAACCTTCTCTGATATTCTGGCACTATTGTCTGGACTGGAATCTTTCAATCTATTAGCACAATCACTTGTCAACACTCTAATGGCCTTTGTTATCTGCACCAGTGAACTTGTCTACAAAGAAAAAGAAAATTCACGGGGCAGTGTTGATGTGAAACAACTTCAGAGATAGAGAAAACCATTGCTAAACCTTTGTCATGTATATGGGAATATCATGAGACTTGGCAGCAGCTTGAATTCCAGGATTCTTCTTGATCTTGGACTGCAAGGCGAGTAGTGCATCAGCCTCACTGATATTGTCAGTTAATTGAACTATAGCATCCATTTTCAATTGATTGATCCCTTGAATCACGCTTGCCTCCAGGATCTAGAATAACCACTTAATCTGTCAGCCCCATTTCCACTATTTGTATACATCCATAAGTAAACCCTTCAAGAACATGACTAATAAAATAACAACAATACATTAAATGTAAGCAGAGCATGAAAGAAAGAGACTGTCACTTTTAACGGAGAAAATGTCAAATGGCTAAAACAATGGAATGAAGAACTGGAGTTACGAACTGGCTTAGCTGAATTATGATGTTTTCTTGCACAGAAGGATGGTTGGGGCTGCAGATGAAGCTTGAGAATTCAATTGAAACATTGCAATTTTTCTTCATTATCTTAATTTTTTTTTTTTTTTTTTTAGGAAAATGAGATTGATGCACAACAATGTGTACATTACTTGGCATATGCACATTTCAAAGTGAAAAATAAATCAAACCTATACTATTATTGAGCTGGCAACATTAGATAAATTTTTTGTTAGGGAAAGATTCTCAATTTAACTAAGCGTGATGATCCTTAAACTAGATGGCATTTAATAATCTCAAACTGAAGAACAAAGATTTTTCTAGTACTTTTAATACTCATATCAATTTGTGACTTCAGCTGCCAATGTAGCCTCCATTTACTTCTTCATATAAAATTGCTTAACTAGTAGTGGACATTAACATAAATATCATTATTTGCATGCATCAACTAAAGCAATAATGTCTTACCCCATATACATACAAGAAAATTGGATTCTTGTCTTGCAAAGAATTGGCTTCCATGTTCAGATTAGACTCAGAATGGAACTCTTTATTAGCAATGCTTTCATCTGTTACCTGCAGATCATCAAACATAAACTCATCTTGCTTTTCAACAGATGTGTCAACAGAATATTCAATCTGCTCGGTTTCCTCCAGTCCCTGAGAATTCATCTTCCGAACTTCTACATTTGGCGTGCGACCTTTAATTAAAAGAAAGAGAATCAGTAAAGTGAAAGTGAAGTGATAGGATAGAAAAACAAACCATCCTCAACTCCATAAAATCTCGCAACAAATCAGATAAATAAAATTCAATCATTTTTGTGTAAATAAGAAAAAAAGACACCTGAGAGAATGGCATCCACTGTTGACTCTAGGCTACGATGAACTCGCAACTCATTTTTTGAAACAATCTCCACAGCACAGCTAAATGTTGAAGGTCCTTTCCGCTCCAGCACTGTCTTCTGAACTCCTCTCCTATTTGCTTCTTCATCTCCAAGTGTAACACTCTAATAAATAATCATAATTCGTCAATGTAAATTTGACTGGAAAAGGATTGCTTTACTATGACTGTAAAAGGGTAAATCATACTAAACTGAGACAAACATAAATTCAGAACATTAAACTGTTCACTTCCATGGAAATTTTAGCATAAGTTAACCAAATTCTGTGCAAATTTCACAAATCTAAGGCAACGATTTTTCATTGCAAAATTTGCTTGCAGTATCAGATTTCTACAGCACCAATACCTTGATGGAGATACTGGGTCAAATAGCAAGGTAATGCAAGTTGGCAAGTACTACTAAATCATCCTAGGACAAGTCATGGACACGGTACTTTACAATATAGATATTACACTTTTACTCTGTCAAGTTTCTAAGGTATTGTTTGGTTCAAAATACACTTCCATGCAAATACACTTTCCAGGAAGTTTAACACCACCACCCCCCCCCCCCCCCCCCCACCCCACCCCAAAAAAAAAAAAAAAAAAAACAGTCCAACACTTCAACTTGCATGGAAGTAGGCTACTTCTATGAAAATCCAATTTACCCCCAACCAAACAATGCCTAAGTCGACAATTTAGGTTTTCTAAATGGAAAAGGGTTGCATGTACTGTCAGAAAATTGGAAAGAAAGAGGCTTCATATAGAGATTTAGGAGATCGGGTATCATAATTCCATACTTTAAATTAACTCAAACATGAAAATCTATTAGCATAGGATACTTCATGATAATACCAGGAAAAGAAAACTCTAGGACAGCAATGTGACAGAATGGGATGCTATGCGACATCTTGCAACTGCTATAATGTTATGGAAATAATAATCAGTTTACCTGTATTCCTCCGACAAGCATTTCTAAAGAAGGATTCACAATCAAATTATCTATTGTGACCCCATGAGCAGTGGCAACTAGCTGGATCCCCCGTTGTGCAATTGTGCTTGCAGCCATTGCTTCAAGTTTTGTTCCAATTTCATCTATTACTATCACTTGGGGCATATGGTTTTCAACTGCTTCAATTAAAACCTACATATTAAAAACTTCAAGCACAAGGATTAAATACAAAGTTGTGATTAATAAGTGAGAGAATAATATATACAGCATGCAAGTTCCTGTTTTAGCAGTAGACAAAAGAAGAGGGAGAAAATCAAAGAAAAAAAATATATTATAAGTGAGGGCACAAATGTTTCCTAATTGTAGCACATGGAATCATGATATGCAATAAAATTACAGCCTTCATTTACATTCTCACGGTTAACATACTAAGCAAGTTTACTTTTTGGTGCAAGAATTATCAACAAAGTCTCGTACTCACGCTAATCAAATCTCATCTCGAGAAAATTATCAAAATTGCTAACAATGGCAAAGAGAACAAGTGAAATTATAACCTTACAATTCATACCTTGTGTTGCACATCTGAATTTGGTACTTGCATCCGACGAGCATTGCCTATGCCTGCATGAGGTATGTCACCATCCCCACCTATCTCATTTGAAGTATCAACAATCATTACTCGTTTCTTGTAATCATTTGCAAGCATCCGAGCCATTTCCCTAAAAAATTACAGCTTTTGAATCAACCTGAAGGTAGATGGATAAGCATAGCAAAAGCCTAGCTACTTTTTAAAAAATAGGAAAAAATAAAAAAACAAAAAATCTCTCTCTCTGTCACTCAATAAGCTGAAATGGCTTTGGGTTAGGATCCATGCTATAGTTGGAGTTTTCTTCTTTGCATAGGGGATCAATGCTCCTAAGTCCTAGAAATAGAAAATAACAAAGAGAATAAAATTTTCACTCATATATTAATGATGGCAACAGTGAAGTCAAAATAAATTCTGGTCATACTGAGAAGGATAACAATGAACAATTGATAGATGTAATTCCTATGAATAAAGAAGCAAGATAAGTAACATTTGCTGCAAAAAGGTAGTGTGATTTTTCTGAACATTGCGGAAGTTCAACAAAATTTTAACCCAAATTATCATGAGATAGGGTTATCTGTAGACCATTTCTAGTCTATGGACTTTCAAATTCCAAAAGTTCAAATGCTTCTGAATTTCTATAGTTCAAATTTCAGAAAAGTTGCATGTTCTTCCAACAGAATGAGAAATTAATCCCAAATATCATGCCTTGATTTATTTCTTTTACACTCCAACATTGCAAAAAAATTCATATCTCATGGACTCCACTTGAGTTGAGATGGGAAGGTCAAAATCTAAATCTAACCTATCAATATCTGTTTCAAAATGGCAAAAGAAATTTAATGGACGGGTTCTTAGTCTTCCAAATATTTCATCATCATGTAAAAATATTGCACAAAACCTAGTGAACTATGTTTCATAATGTCACTTCTTCCAAAAGAATATACTTTTCCCTAGAGAGAGAAAAAAAAAATTCATTTCCTCAACTATATACTGAAACCATAGCCATGAGGGAGTGACATGTAAAATAAGTTCTTTCAACCTATAAAAAGTTGTACATGGAACATCCTGATGGCCATAGGTATTTTCTTTTATGTTGCACCACAGCAGTGAATAAATTAACAAGCAAACGATTTGGAAAGGATAGATCATGAAAGTGTAACATTTGTAACAAAAATGTGAAGGATTAACCTGATAATTGTGGTCTTTCCTACCCCTGGAGGCCCTATAAGCAAAATAGAAGCCCCATCCTGTACAAAATCTCTCAGTAAACTAGCACTGCCTGGTATAGCTCGTCCAACTCGACAAGTTAAACCAATTATATGACCCTTTCGGTTTCTAATGGCACTTATGCGGTGCAATGTCCTACTGATGCCAGCTCGATTGTCAATTGCAAAATCACCAACCTGCAACATGCCATTTAGTAAGCATAAAACATGTCTTTTGTTTTAACACTAACCGAAAAAATATTGTTGATATAATTGACAAAGAAAAAGTAAAGAGCTTAACTAAACCACATAATTAAACCATGAATGTAGGGAAGTTCAAATGGAAAAGGTTTATTCTAAACTCACATAGCTGTCCAGCATAAATCATTAGACTTGAGAGTGATGTTTGTTATAGAACAGCTATACATTCTGCAGTAGTTATGTTAGTTTTACTTATGGAATTCATTTCACTATTAGTAGTGATGGTTAAATAAGTTCTTTATCATAATGGATGGTTACCTGAGGGTAGTTACTTACTGGAGAGGAATCTTTTTCCCTTCTTTTGGAGTTCACAAGTCAAAAATGAAAGCCAATAGAAAGAGCTCTAACAAACATGAATGCATCTTGTACAATGGTGCACAAGAATGCTAAATCTAATAGCATATTCTAGAACCTTAAATATAAATCATATTAACATGTAAGAATTTAATTCCACCCCTTAGCAAAGGTAAAATAGAAGAACCATCAAACCCTTCTAATGGTGGTGATACAGCCAAAAAAAAGTCTTTTTTGCATTATTCTAGAAAGCCGAGGTACATCTAGAAGAAATAGAAACAAAATATGACAACCAGTATAATAGCTTTAAAATGAAAAATAAAAACATACTCTTCTAAAAGTTTTATCACACTCCATTATTCAATGGATGATTAAGCGGTTGGACACTAATAAAACTTAAAATAGTTTTGGGAACAAATGAACAAGGCCTAAGTCATCTTCACAAAGGATTATCAAACATATAATTCACTAAAATCAAGCAATTTCTGAATTCATTTAAATTGATACGAAAAGTACTAAAGTAAAGCCCATGTGATCAAATGTTTTACTCCTGATTGTAGCTTAAAATCATAGATACGTTTGAAATAACACGGTCTAGCAAGAAAGGAAACTAACTTGAGAAGTGGCGTGCTCAAGATCTTCAAACGTAATGGGACAATCCGATAGAACAAAATCTCCAGAAGGAAATCTGGCGAGTGGCCTGCGACCCACGTCCATAACAACCTCAACCAAGTCATGGAGCTCTGGATGCCCGGTCACTCTTCTTCTCATCTCTTCGGGCAACAGCACCAAAAGACGGCCCAATTCGACGTCGAAAGCATCATCAGGGGATTCAGAAGCCGAAGAATTCGAATACGAAAAATACCCACAAAGCTTTTTGGGGATTATTTGGTTCAGAGATTGTTTCGAAGAGAAAAAAAGGGATTTAAAAGTAGATTTCGATAGAGGAGGTTGGTGCGGGAATTGGGGTGAGTAAGGTATGTGTGGGGGTTGAAGCAGAGAAAAACAAAGCATTTGATTTTGGCGGGAAGTTGGATTACGTTTCTGGGTTTGGTAGATGGTAATGGGTGGGAGGAAAGGAAAAGTCCCCAGCCAGCCACGCTTATATGGCCAGGCAACGTCTTAAATATTGCAAGGAGAAGACGTTAATGGAAGTCTTGTCTAGCTACGAAACTGGGGAAGTATAAAAGATACCAAACCGCATCTTTAATATTCTTACATTTATTATTCCATAAAAAATTTTCTTTTCAATTTGTCCAAAAAAAAAAAAAATTCTTTTCACTTAGAATAAAAGAAAATACAGTGCAGGAGAAATGGGTTGTAATGGTTGGGAGCTGATGAAACAAACTGAAGAACCAAGACAGACCTAGTGCGTGGTTGCTAACGTTCTGTGGCAATTATAAAAGGCCAGAAGCCCCCAAATGTTAAAATGTTCAGAGGGGAGAACCAAAGGCCTTTTGAAATATAAAAAATGGGAAAACCAGAGGCATGAACATGTTATCTCAAAATTGAGGGATAATTATATTAAAAATTGTTGTATTTCCATTTTTCACGTTGCATTCGATTTGTTTGTAAATTGTTTATAGTCCATTTATAATATGTTGATATTTTGTTTATAATTAAAAGTAGCTTTTTTTTTTTTTTGACAAGAATTTAAAGTAGCTATTTTGAAATATAATATTTTTTAAAATATGATAAAATTTGGGTGACTTATTAATGTCAAAAATAATATGATTAAGCCCCTTATTTCATCGCTCAACAAGCCTTAGAAAAATTTCACCAACCATAGAGCATCAACATCATCTTTTTCTTTTTCAAGATCAACATCATCTAATTAATGGAATATATATATATATATATATATATATATATATATATATATATATATATATTTCAATAAAAAAAATTATTGATCTTTCTAATTTAAAATATTGTCAAACATATATCAATTATCAACTTGACAAATTTTGAGTTTTTTAAACGTATTGTCAACTAAAGGCAACATGTATGTAGGTTGCACATAAGTGCCCCCTTATTGTTATAATATAATATGTACTGTATTTTTAGTAAGAACGTTGATTCGATAAAAATTTTTTAACAACCTATTTGAGACATAATTTGATTTTTTTTTTTCCCCAAATTTGCTTGAAAAATAAAGGAGCTTAGCTGTCAATAATCTTATTTAATGAATGAGTTAAGCTTGAACTTGCTTTAAAAGCTCCTGAAAACAGCAAGCATGTCTATGAATTAATATTATTCTGTCCATTTTTCAAATTTACTAATATATTTAACAGTGCATTATGCAGATGTGGTCAAATTTAGTCTTTTATCTTATTTATATTTATATAATATTTATTTATTTTAAATTTAAATTATTATAAAATAAATTTAATAATATAAACTTTATTTCTTGTAAATTTTTTAAATTCTACCATACTCAAAATATTTTTTCTCTATAATTACAAGTTATACTCCTCATAAATGATAGTTAAAACTTTTAAGTATACATAGAAAATTAAATGAATATCAATAATTTAGAGGTATAATAGAAAAGATCAATAGTATACCAAATTAATTATAGAAATGCAACCACTATTTTAAAACACTTAAAAATAAAAGTGTAACTACAATTTTAGTATTGAAAAGAGTACAAATTTTCTCTAAACAAATAAAAATGAGTATTTTCAAATTCGTTATTTTAATTTAATTTAACTTAATTAAATTACTGATTTATTTTAAATTATACTTTCTCTGTAA
>CATIWJ010105778.1:0-15137 GCA_949640765.1 Croton laevigatus
AAAAAAAAAAATTGTAAGTCTTCTTTCTTCCTTTCTTTCTACAATAAATTTCTGCTTTAGAACAGTAATTTCCTTTTTAAAATCTGTTTGCATCTCTAATTCATGAACTTCATTCTGTTCAAACTCAGTTATAGTTGAAAATCAATTGTATTAAATAACTTTTCTATTATGCTGAATTTTGGTATTTGCTTGGAGTTAGGTTAGGATTTAGTATTTTAATTTATTTAACATTACTATTTCTGTGTTTTTCAAAGATAAAATTTAATCAAAACTCCTTTTTCGTGCAAACTCAATGAATGTTTTTCATCAAATTGTTTCAATGAATGTTTGTCTTCAAATTCACATTAGTATTGAAAAATATGAATGTTTTTGGTCTTTTGATAAAGTTTTTATTATTTAAGAAACATGCATAATACTTTAATAGTGTAAAAAATGGTACAATCATAGAAGACTTAAATATATTGACTAGTATAAGTCTAAAGATTGTTTTCAGACACAAAAAAAAAAAAAAAAAAAACTGTTGGACAATTTTTTTTCTTTCTTCTAGTTAATGCAAATGCTATGGCCAATACGAATTTCAGGATTTGGTAAAAAAACATTATATGAATTTAAAAAAGAGAGCTAAAATCCCATGTATAGGTAGATCTAATATTATTAATTTGGGCTTAGTGAATAATCATACTAATTAGTTAGGTCCATTAGTTATTATTAATTTTAATTTATAATAAGTTAGGTTGATTTTATAAATAAAATAACTTAAGTCAATTTATTAAACTCATTATCTTTATTATATATCAATTTGTTAAGTTTACCCTCCAAATTATATACTTTTTATCATTAATTGTATTTTTAATTAATGTGAGATTACCAACACTTTATCATCCCACTTAAGTGACAATTTGGCAACTTGACTTTGTTAAAGTTATTAGTCAATTATCATTTATATATCAATTATTTAAACCCATCAACCATTATTTATTTATTTATTTGGCCTCATAATAAATTAGCCCCACCTTATAAATGAAATAGCCTAAACCAATTTGTTAAGTTTACACTTCCTATTATATGCTCTTATGTATTATATTTTTAATCAATGTAAGATTACCTACAACTAACTAAAACTTGAACAACACCATAAATATATAAAAACAACAAATGAAATAAAATTTAATAGATGAAATATTATTCACTAAAAAAAATAAAGATTCGAGGAAGATTTTATCTACAAGAGAAGCCCATACTCCAAAGTTTTATCCGAAATGGTGATTTTATTAAATAACACATAAGTAAAGTTATATTTTAATAAAATAGAATATATGTTTAGTATTTAGAAAAATAGCACAATATATTTAGTAGCTATGAAAATAAGCCCATTTTTTTTGCTATGAAAAAAAATTAGAAAATACTACACAATAGCATATTTTCTACATATGAATTAGGAATGGGTATGGGGCAGAATTCCTCATTTTCCTTTGGAATCCAACCCAAATAGTGAGAGAAATTTCTATTATTTTTCCTCGTAGGGCAGGATAGAGCATGATTTTTCTCCATTAATGAAAATGGGGTAGGGATGAATTTTATAATCCTCCCCCCATAGGGATCCGCAAACACAATCCTTTGGATATCTCCACCTTCGATTCTATGGGAACCAACTGATATATAATATTTTAATATATTATAATAGCAAATAAATTAACATAATATTATAATAATTGATATAGTGAATAATTTAAAAAAATTAAAATTTTATTAATTAATTAAAAGCTAATTAATATAAAAAGTTATATATATATATATATATATATATATATATATATATATATATATATATATATCTTCTTAATGAATAATTTTATTCTTTTTCCAAAATAAAAAAAAATAAAAAAATTTAGTAATTGAATTTGAAACGCCACTCAAACTGTAGTATGTAGCAAAGGCGACAAACAAAATATAAGTAATTCAATATTCAACTTTTATTTTTTTTTTATGTAGAGAAAAATTAAACCTAATTTTTTTTTATTTTGTATTGTCAATTTTAAAATATGTAATATATAATCATCAATAATTTCGAATTTCATAAATTAAAGATGGGATTGGAGAATCCATAAAAATGGATATCTCACAGAATAAGGATGGAGGAAAAATTATCCTTGTAAATTCTCTGGAATTTGGAATATATTGAAGGGGACACATGTCAGTGTACGGAGATGACATGTGGTAGTACCAGAAAGAGACATGTGGTAGAGTTTGGAGAGGACATGTATCAACAGCAAGTGGCGCCGTATGGCAAGTGGTAGGAGGTGCTACGTGGTAGTCAGAGCCTAGCAGAATGGGGACGAGATAGTGGCCAATGGTGGATGTGGAGGCCACTCGTTGTGGACTGGTCGACACGTGAAGCCCATGGAAGGTGGCTGGTGCGGGCAGACCACACGCTGACATGTAGCGGTTGCTAGTTTACTGTTGACAGTTGATGTGGCATGCTGAATAGACTTTGAATTGTGGTTTGATTTGACTGGTTTGGTTTAATTAGGTTCTGTTTAAGCAGATTTTGACTTTTGCTTCCGTTTTTAGTCCGATTTTGAGCTTTTTAAACTCACAATAATTTCCAATTGAAGGCAAAGTGCAATTAGGGCTGAGATTGACATAGAGATAGAGAACTTGTGACGTTGGACTAGTAGGAAGACTAGAATGGTATTGGGTTCAAGTAATTATGATTACATATTAACATAAATTCTTACTTATTAAATATTATTAACCCTATGTTTGAGCTTGGGTTAAAGTAAATATAATTAATGGAACGGTAAATAAGAGTAATAGGCATAAATTTAAAACCTGATAATTGATAAGCTCATGAACTTGTTTTATCATTTCATTTTGTTTAATTAAGCATAAATTGAATTTACTTTAAACAAAACAATTAGGTAGGCGAATTATTCAATTATGAGAGTGAATTAATTTTAGTAAATATAAAAGTGATAATATGGAGGGGGTAGGGTTGAAAGAGATGGAGAAGGCGTTGGTGTGGACGCTGAATCACCCAGGTTGAACCATTTCTTGGGTGCGTGAGTTATGTGCGTGTGCATATCTATGTTAAAAAAAATGAAAGTGATAATATGGATTAAATTTTATTTCAATTTTAGTATGATTAGCAAGGTAATAAATATTTATTAAATAATGAGTTATGTTATCATGCATAATACTATATGTTGAAAATTAAGCAAATTTTATGGGGGCATCTGGTAATTCAGCAAATTTAATTTGATGGACTAAATTGAATTTCTAAAATAAGTTCAGTGAGGTTGTCTGAAAATTTGTGAAGATTTGTTAGAACATTTCTACTATGCTTTTACTTTAATTTCCTTTACTTATGTTTACTGTCTATGTTTCATAATCTGACTCTTATTCTGGTACCAAATTATTCTTTAATATTATTCAGTTACATTAATTTCACTTCTGATATTTCCAATTGTCTTCCTATACTTAGTCATTTTACGCTTTTGATTTTACGGAAATTTTACCAGAGTTTTCCCTATGTTTTCTAGTCCCCAAATCGACGTAGATCATAATTTTCTTCAATAACCTAATTTTCCTCTTACCGATCATTTATTTTCATTTGCGCACAGCCTATTAATTTCATCATAACTTTTTCATTTAAGGTCCAAAATGAAATGGTTCTTAATTCTATAGTTAGTTAACATGTGTAGGTACAATATTTTCTTCTACCATAACATCAAATTATGTCCATAACATATTCAAATTGCAAACCTAAGCTACACGTCCAGTTATGTCCTAATTCTGACTTTTAGTCTGCATACTTGTTACTACTTCAGTCATATCTCTTCCATTACTAAGCTAATTAAGTTGGTTCTAACTTCTAAACTTTACTAACATACAGGGGAACATTTTGTCTTCTACCTATATCTCAAATTATGTCATTAACTTAGTCAAATTATTTGCTAAAGTTCACTTTCAATTCTGGACATAGACAGGACACACTTCTTGGTTATTTAGGTATAACTTCCTACATACAAATTTTCTACCAAAACTATTTTACAAGAATAAACTAGACATATAAACCTACATATTTCATTTTTTGAACTTCTTCAAATTATGTTTCTTTCATGGTCTAAAAATTCATTGAAGTCCGGTCTGTTCTATTAGCTTACCTGGTCATGTCAGCCTGCATAAGTCCAAATAGGGTGGTTCTGGTCTCTAATGTTAGCTAAGACATATAAATCTACAACTTTCTCTTTTACCACCTCCCTAAATTCTGCCCCTAACATATTCAAAATTTCATTTGAACACAACCCTAAGAATCTGCAATAATTCAGATTTCAGCTTCTTAACTACTAATTCATCTTCTCTTTTAAATTCATGGCCTTCATATAATCAACTCATCTTCTTATCTTAATTAATTAGTTATTTTATCATAGGAACCCTAAAATTTTCAGAATTTATTCTCTATTTAATCTCATAAATTAATAATCAAATGAAGTAAATAAAAGTAAATATGGCTTATTTACCTTGAAACCCATCTTTCTCTTGAAACCTTGGCTTGAAATTAGCCAAAATCCTCAGGTCCTTTGATGGCAAATGGTCCGGCCACTTAGGGGTGGAAGAAGAGAGGTTTTGCTTCTTAATTTTGTTCATAATATTGTCTTATGTCCATCTCTACCCTTTTATATTTTCTTTTTATTTAATTTTTAATCCAAAGGTTGATATTTAGCCAACCCAAATTATATGAATGGTTAAGATGGGGTCATATGGCTACATGTCTAAGTTTTACTTGGTCACCAAGCACATGCTCCTATTTGTACCATTCACCAACTAACTCCCTTCATTTAGTAAAGTTTTAGCAATTAGGTCCTTCTAAGCTCCTCACTTAATCTAGCTGCCGTCCTTCGATAATAACTTTTTGCATGCTACTCAAAATTCAATAATTCTTATACCAAATAAAACTAAACATCTATATATATGTCGTGTTAAACTTTTAGATCACTTCAAATTATAGATAATATTTGGCGTCGTTTTTCATCGGATCTGGTCGCACTGCCCAAGGCATCCTGCGCACCATTTACTAATTCCATCATATCTTAGTCTATACTTGTCCAAATTGGGTGGTTCTTGTTTCTACATTTAGCCAATACATAAAGAAACAACTTTTATGTTTTACATTTTTACAAACTAGGTCATCTTGATATCCAAAATCCAGATCAAACTCGCAGGTTCGGCGTAGGTCTAATTTTCACGTTTTCTCGGAATTCTCCGTACATACGATTTCGGAACCTACCGTAATTACACAATTGCGATCTATTTAGTCTCAAGATCTCATTTTTAATATTTCATCAAGGTTTTACATAATTTTTAGGAAAATTACATCTTAGTCCCTAACTTTTCCCAAAATTCCCATTAGGTTCCTTTTGACTTTCAAATCCTTATTTCGTCTCCCGGGTACGGTCGGCACCTGTCTGTAACCCTATTGTAATTCACATTGTCGAATTTACGTATTTAGGGTCGACTTCCCACGGAGGTCACCCATCTTACCTCGTACTGTGACCTCAACACGGTTAACTTTGGAAGTTTAGCGAATTTATCCGCGATCCTTCTGAGTCTACACGCCCGAACTGTATCATCTGCATCTACAGTTGTTGGATATTACGTCCATACTCGATTTTCTTATTTTCTCTGCTTACGACTCGTGTATAATTCACGTATTTTCATATTTCTCTTTTTATTTACTTTTTACTTATCATTTATTTACTTTACTTACAATTTATTTACTTTTATTTACTTCATATCCACCATATTCCTTCTTCTTTTCTTTCTTTATTTTCCCTTTTATTTATCATTTTTTGGTAATTTATTTACCTCCTTTCGTGGTATATTATTCTCGTAATTTTTTATTAATGACCATTATTCCTTTCCGTACATTAGATTATTTATACTTTCGGGGTTATCGGATTTTAGGATGTTACAAAACTATCATCTATGGTTCTAAAAAAACTACCATCTATTAAAATCAGTGGCGGACCTACTCACATAAAAGAGGAGTAAATTGATTTTTCTTTTTTATTTTTATCTTTAAAATTTGTAAATTTTTATGTGGATTAACCCATTAAAAAAAATTTTTTTGACATTAAACCCACATTTTTGTCCAAAATTTAAAATATTTCATAATTTTGAATACAAAAATATATTTTATTGTGGACATTGTTTTTCCATGAAAAATTTCAAGCTGTTTGCTTCATAAAAAATGATATTTGCACTATTAAACTCATCAATATAACAAAAAATTTGCATAAAAACATTTTATTTTTATTTATTTATTTATTTATTTATTATTATTATTATTATTATTATTATTATCGAAAAAATATAAAATGTGATATTGAGAATTTACACTTACATTGCTATTGCTTTTTAATTTCTAAATTAATATTTCAAGATTAAATATTTAATATTATATAATCTTTTTACAAATTAATTACATAGTATAATTTTTTCTTTTGTTCGATAATTTACTTTGTAACATTAAAAAGAAAATCATGTATGGGGCTGAAGCTATAGGAATTTGAAAGAAGTGAAAGGACCTAATTTTAATTTAAAGACCTTATTAATTTTTCGGTTTCCTTTGCGAGAAGGTTGCTTTGCTTCCTATTTCTGGACTAGTTAGTTTAAGGGGGTCAAAGATTTAAGGGTTTACTTTATAGCTGAACTCAATTTTGATTATGAATCCAATTTTCGAAGGGATTAGCACATTAATTCGGACTATGGATCCAAATACCAACCAATCCAAATACCAACCAATCCAAAATTGTAACTACACATCCTTGTACAAGTTCCGTAGATTGAGTGCAAATTATATTTAATTCTTAGGCTCTCTATTGATTTGATAGCTTTTTCTGCAATATATCCATAACTTTTGTTTTTGTTTTTTCCCCCTAAGAATCTGAAAGCAAAAAAAAAAAAATTATGAACTTGATCCACCAATTTTGCCACGATAGTATGTAGGAGATTTAATCCTCAATAAAATCATAAACAATCATGTTCAATTATCGATAAATAAACTGAATAATGGAATCGTACCCGAATCCATTGCAACAATCGTACCTTTTGCAGAATTGAATGATGAACAATTGCTAACATGTTTGATCTTCCTCAACCAAATCCCAATGTTCCTTAAGATTCCTTAGTTTTTTTTATCTCTAATGGGGAGAGAATAGAATGGAGGCTAGAGATTTGATATATTGGGGACCATAACCTAATATGTCCTTATATACTAACCCAATAGGATCCCATTAAGCCTAATTTGGTTGGTAACCCGATATCCACCCATTAAACCCATACCGAATGTTGAAGTCTATGGGTTTTCTCAATGAACCACTTAAATTAAACCCACCGATAAAATAGCTTATTAAATATAATTAATTAATTACATATGTTAGCCCACAAAATAGAAATTATATCCAACAATCTCCCACTTAGGCTACATATGAAATTAGAGAAAATTATATTCAACAGATTCTTTATGTGCACATCTTTATGCTATTTTCTTTAGACTTCACCTTAGTTTCAATATGGTCCATCTCCTATATCAATATGAGATCGTCGTCACATATGTGCGTAAATAAACCTTCCATGTTCACCATATCAATATATTCAATGACATAGACCAAGTATGGATGAGTGGCATGAAAATTACATGCAACGTGGTCTCAAAACATGTCTATTTGCAATTGGTCCTACTTTATTCTTTATGGAGATCAATCCAAAATTCTTAAATGAACTCAGAGATATGAATAATAAAACTTTATTATGCATAAAACAAATATAAAACATCTAAAATCGAACTTGCACTGAATCAATGTGTTACATAAATGCCTATACCCATATTGAGCAATGTGCTCATAAAACCTTTAGAGGCAATACCTTAGTTAACGGATCCGATATCATGGAGTTCGTCCTAATATGTTCTATAGAAATCTAAACACTCTGAACTCTTTCTTTAATTGACAGCACCTGATGTCAATATGTTTTTATTTCACAAAACTTCTGTTGTTGTTAGAATATAAAACTACAGACTTATTGTCACAAAATAATTTTTATGGCTTTTCAATGTCATTAACCACACGTAGCCCAGTGACAAAATTTCGCAGCCATATTCCATGACTAAATGCCTCAAAGCATGCTATGAATTCTACAGCCATGGTTGAAGAAGCTATAAGTGTCTGTTTGGCACTTTTTCAAAAAATAGCTCCTTCATCCAACATAAAAACATAGCCTGAAATGGATCATTTAATATCTAGGCATCACGCAAAACTAGAATCAAAATACCCAATAATCTCCAAATTATCTAATTTCCAATAAGTGAGCTCGAAATCCTTTGTTTTCTCTAAATACCGCATAACCCGTTTTGCTGCTTTCCAATGATCCAATCCAGGGTTACTTAAATATCTGCCCAAAAGTCCAACTATAAAAGCTATATGTGGACGAGTACAAACTTAAGCATACATCAGACTTCCTATCGCTGAGGCATAGGGAATCTTTTGCATCTCCTTTATCTCAAGGTCAGTTTTAGGGCACTGATTGAGACTGAACTCATCTCCTTTAGCTACAAATGTATCTTTTAGTGAACAATCTTTTATACTGAATCTGCTTAACACCTTATCAATATAGCTCTTTTATAATAACCCAAGGACACGTTAAGAGCGATCTCGTAGTATCTATATGCCTAATATAAAAGAGGCGTCCTCACGATCTTTCATTTCAAAGTTCGTAGTTAGAAATTTCTTAGTTTCGTGCAATAAGTCTATATTGTTATACGCAAGCAGTATGTCATCGATATATAACACCAGAAAGATAAACTTACTCCCACTTAACTTGTGATACACACAATCATCAACCATATTTATGTTGCTTCCTTGGCAACTAAGAGGGGGGGTGAATTAGTGGCCTTCTAAAAATTGAAACGGAAATTTGGTGGATTACTAGAAGGATTTTTATAGTGGTTCGGCCAAAAACTCCTTGCCTACTTCCACTTCTCCAATCCTAGAAAGGAATTAGGTTCCATTAAAACACAAACAAGAATACAAGAGGTTTTACAAGTTCACCTCAAACTTAGGGTTTATGATCACCCCAAACACACAATGAATAACAGAATAAGAGTTTAAAGCTTACTCTTGAACTAAATAACTTAACAAAGAGAAGGGTTTAAAGATAACCCAAATAACTAATAATTATGAAATGAATAAGATTGATAAGAATTAAAGATGAAGCACAATGAGGTTGATAGAATATAAATTCAATAGTTGTGTGTACCTCATTAATACAAATTTGAAGGTTATTTATACCCATTTTTCAGATTCTAGCCGTTTGAAACTTGAAAATAAAATAGCATAATTTTTTTGCAGATGGTCGCGAGCGCGTTAGTTGTCGCACGCGCGACTACTCACAAACCTCGAGACGCACACCAATGGATTCCAGATAATGGGCGGCAACGTCTCACGCACTAACCGTTTTAATTGAATTTTTAATTTGGTCGTGCGCGCGAGGGACGTCGCGAACGCAATGGTCACATTTTCAGTCTTCTAACGGTTATCTGATGTGTTGATCGCGAGAGCTTTTGTTTCCTCTGCGAGCGCTATGTAAACACAAAACCTTATTGTATAGTGGTTGCGAGCGCGATAGTAACATCACTGTTTTGATCGCGCTCACGTTAAAATTTTGAAAAGTCCCTGTTTCTTAACTATATAGTCACGCGCGCATCACAAACATCTCTCTGTTTTTGTTGCGTCCGCTATGATCACATCAATCTTTTTTCTTTTGCTAGTAGCGAGCGCGATGATAACACATCTGTTGAAGATGCGAGCGCGATGAACTTGTGATTACAAGCCTATTGTATAGTCGCGAGCGCGACACTTATTCTTTCGTGTTTAGGTCGCGCGCGCGAGGCTGGATGCAGAAATTGATTTCTTTGCTTTTGCTTGCAAGCTTGATTTATAATCTTCAAGTATTTTGCTATGAACTTATTAGTACTGCAATTAAACACTTATTGAGATATTAGTAGATCACATCTCAAGTTTATTTTGTCAAATAATCAAAACAAGGGATTTTGGTACTCTAAGCACAACAATCTCCCCCTCTCTGATACCAAAATTTGAATTGTTATTGTTAAAACATGCATAAATTTAGGGGGAGTTAAAATTTCACAATAATAGCAACTTAAAACACTTGCATTTTATGTCTTACAAATAGCTTGAGTTGTGATTTGTAATACATAAAATGCAAGTGTTTTAAGTTGCTATTATTGTGAAATTTTAACTCCCCCTAAATTTATGCATGTTTAAACAATAACAATTCAAATTTCTCCCCCTTTTGTCAAACAAGATAAAAAAGATTTAAAAGAGAATTTCATTAATAATAGTAGACATTACATAAGACATATCAAGATAACAAAAAAGACTAAATAGAAGGAGCTAATTTTTAATAATTAGAGATCCTTTGCCCTTGTCTTGAGGAGCAGAAGGGCGAACTTCAAATTGATCTCCATTATCATCATCATCATCATCATCATCATCATCATTATCAGAACCAAAAGAGGCGGAAGAACAAGAAAGGTTTGCATCCGCAAGAAGGGTGCGTAACATTTTGAATACATTCTTCAGCATCTTCCTATCCTTTTTAGTGTAGGGAATGGCGTCGGATGATGAAGTAGCTGAGGAGGTAGGTCGAGATCTTTTGGAGGAATGGTGAGAGCTTTGAGAAGGAGGAGGAGGTTGAATAGCACCAAAGGATGGAATACCACCCTTGAAGATGTAAGTGTCTTTTTCAATTATCTTACTTACAACAGTAAGATAATCAATGGTGAACCGTTGGTTGTAAAGAATTGAGTCGTCTTGGCGAATGAAATCGCGAAAGGGCATACTATTGAAAGGGAGAAGACTGTTAGCCAAATGAGTGACTAAATGTGAAACAGACACAATTATCTTGGAAGTCTTTCTTATTTCCAAGAAGTGTTCCATAAGGACAGTAGCACCACAATACGGAATGTGGTTATGGATACAATGAAGTAAAAAGAAGTCCTTTTGGGAGACCTTGTTTGACCCCTTTTTGGCTAGAATGGAGTTGGAGATAACTTGATGAACAAGTCATATGGGAAAGGTGCGGAAACATGAGGCTTTGGAGTTGCGAGAATCATGGGTAGGGTCAACAGAAATTGCTTGGGCAGTGGAGGCAACATCAGTAGGAGAAAGTTCAGAAAAGGAAGAAAGTTGTCCAATTTGAAGATTGAAAATTTGTGTGATTCTTTCACGAGGAAGATTGAAAGACTCACCAAAGAGAGTGAAGGTGATGTTGGAGATTATTGTAGGACGATGATCCTCATCCATCTCATAGAATGCTTTGAGGGAAGTGAGAAACTCACTAGTTAAACACTTGTAGCCGGTTTCAGTGATGGTGGCTATGGTTTGGAGTCTCCTACGAGCAAGCAGAACATTTACTTCATCCTAGCAACCCAGTGTCCAGAGAGCCGGATCATCAAGATAACGAATACTCTCAAATTTTCGAGCCATGATGCTTTGAAAAACTTTGTAGTTGGTAAGATCAAAGCGATTTGAAGTTTGATTGGGAAGAAGAGCAGGGAGTTGAGGGATTTTTACCCTAGGTGCCATGATTGATGATTTAGGGTTTGGTAAGAGATGAAATGAGAAATCAAGGAAGTAGATCAGTGGGTTTTCGAGAGGAATCAATGATTTTAGGTTTAAAGACGATGATGATGAAGAGATATAAAGAGAAACGGTGAAGAGAAATGACGATTCCCGAGAAATTTAAAGGGTGTCGCTCGCGCGATTATAGTCGCACTCGCGATACCATTAATGGATAAATTCAAAATTCAAAAATAAATGTAATGTTCAACGTAAATTTACGAGAAAATTCTTTGAAATGTGTTTATGTCGCGCTCGTGAGATATCTTGCGAGCGCAACTAAAACATGAAATCCAGTTTACAAAGGGAACTTAAAAGTATAGCGTGTGCGAAGCAAAGGTCCACACGCGATGAAAACAGTCTTGAAAACAAAGATGCTGAAATGACGTGACGGTCGCGCTCGCGCTTAGTGTCGCGGTCGTGACATTGCCAGCAGTTTTTGAGGTCAAAAATTGAAAACAAGTAGAGGAATTTTTACTCAACTTAGCACAACAATTTTTCATGTTTGAAAACATGATTTGGAAATTGATGGTGTTTAAAACCTGGAGGTTGTTCAACATACACTTCTTCCTTAATAAAACCATTTAAAAAAGCACTTTTGACATCCATTTGAAAAAGTTTGAAATTCATATGACATGCAAATGCAATCAAAATCCTAATGGCTTCAAGTCTAGCAACAGGGGCGAATGTTTCATCAAAATCAATGCCCTCTTCTTGACTATAGCCTTTAGCTACTAGCCTAGCCTTGTTTCTTGTAATGACACCTTGCTCATTAAGTTTGTTTCTAAAAACCCACTTGGTGCCAATAATAGAACGGCTAGAAGGTCTTGGAACTAGTTTCCAAACCTTATTCCTCTTAAATTGATTAAGTTCCTCTTGCATAGCAAGGGTCCAATTTTCATCACCTAAGGCCTCTTCAATGGTCTTAAGCTCAATTTGAGTAATGAACGCTAGATGATTAAAAGAGTTAAGTTTAGAACGTGTACTTACACCTTTAGAAACCTCTCCAATAATGAGCTCTTTAGGGTGATCTTTCTTGAATTGCCAATCCTTAGGCAACTCCTTATTGGCTTCATCATTAGCATTTTGTTGCACATTGCTAGGCTCCCCCTCAACACCAACCACTACTTTTCTTTTGTCCTCACTTGGGTCGAGTTGTTGGTGTGTGGTTTGAGATTGGTCTTATTCTAAAGAGAGCTTTTCAAATTCACCTACAAAATCAAAAGAGATACCTTTCTCTAGATCAAATGAATTAGTCTCATCAAATACAATATGCATAGACTCTTCAACAATCATACTTTTTTTATTGAATATTCTATAAGACTTACTATTTGAGGCATAACTCAAAAATATTCCTTCATCTGATCTTGATGAAAATTTCCCAAGTTTATCCTTGGTGTTTAATATGTAGCATTTGCAACCGAATACTCTAAGATGAGATACATTAGGTTTTTTGTTTTTCCAAAGCTCATAAGGGGTTTTGTTCAAAATAGACCTTTTGTACACACGATTTATAATGTAACATGCAGTGCTAAAGGCTTCCGCCCAAAAATATTTTGGTAAATTGTACTCATTTAACATGGAGCGTGTCATTCCAACAAGGGTTCTATTCCTTCTTTCAACAACACCATTTTGTTGAGGGGTCCTAGGGGATGAAAAGGTATATGTGATGCCATGTTCATCACAAAAAGATTCAAAAAACTCATTTTGAAATTCTCTCCCATGGTCACTCCTAATAGTAGAAATATCATAACCTTTTTGTTTTGAAATGTGTTTTACAAAAGATTTGAAAGCTTCAAAAGCATCACTTTTATGAGCTAAGAAAATAACCCAAGTAAACCTAGAGTAATCATCAACTAGCACAAATGCATAATGCCTACCTCCTAAGCTAGCAACCCTAGTAGGTCCAACCAAATCAATATGAATAAGTTCAAGAAGCTTAGTTGTACTTACTTGCTTCTTGGACTTGAAGGAGGATTGATGTTATTTCCCCATTTGACAAGCCTTGCATACCTTATCCTTTTGGAATTTGATTTGGGGCAAGTCATCCACCAATTCCTTCTTCTTTAGATGCTCTAAGGTGTCCATGCTAGTATGACCTAACATTCTATGACATGTCCAAGAATCTACATCAAAAGAGACTAAACAAGCACCTTTCTTATTAGTAGTAGAGTTCAAATTAATCATATAAATGTTATCTACTCTATGCTCAATCAATACAATTGAGTTGTCATCCATTTTTGTGACAATGCATTATGTAGAATCAAAAGTAACTCTACGTCCCATATCACAAATTTGGCTAACACTCAATAGATTATGTTTGAGCCCTCTAACTAACAAGAAATGATCAAGTTGAGTATCCTTACCAACCTTGCTAATGCCAACAACCTTGCTGGTGGCATTGTTCCCAAAGGTAATGTGCCCACCATCCAATGGATCCAAATTGGTGAAAAGCTTCTTTTCACCACTCATGTACCTTGAGCATCCATTATCCATTACCCATTTGTTCTTCTCCATAGAGCTCCTTAGGCAAACCTAAAAACACATCACTTTGCTTTAGATACCCAAACAAATTTGGGTCCTTAGAGGTTAGATAATTGATCCATAGGGATCAGTGTCAAATGCACTTTACGAATATAACAATGTGTGTTCCTATGTCCAAATTTTATGCAATAGTAGCATTTAGTGTTATTCTTTTTCTATGATGCATGATAAGGTTTCCTCCTTTGAAATCTTGATTTGGGAACATAGGATTTGGAGCCATATCCACCCTTACTATGCTTGTTCCCACAAGGCATGATGTATATGTTTCTCCTTTGGTTGTTCAACCTTTGGAGCTTTACCTTTATCCTTTTTAGGAGCAAGGTTGTTGTATTTAGGCACACAATCATTAGTCAATTTTTCAATTGACTCAACTTGAGGAGAACTAGATGATAAGACAAATTTTGTCTCCTTAGAGGCTTGACCCATAGTATAACCTAAACCTTTAGTATCTTTATAACCTCTAGTGTCTTGAAGAGCATTATCAATGACTTGATTTCTCTCATAACTAGCTATAAAGTCTTTCATTCTTTTGTTCTTTGACATTACGCTTAAGCATTCAATAACACTACATTTCAATTTTTCAATTTGTTTTCTCATTTCCAAAATATCATTTTTTAACTTAGCATTTTCATCATCAATTTTTAAGTATTTGTTTTTATATTTGTTTTTAGCTTTCAATTTAACATCTTATCCTTGCTTCCTTCTTAAACTGAACTCACAGTGCATATGTTCTGTTTTTTAATTTTATTCTTATTTATATATTTCTTTTTATTTTTCCACTTCTCTAACTTCTTTTTATTATTATCTTAATTTTATTTTTTTAATAAAATTCTACTGAATATGTAAAGTTAATATAAAACACTAAAATTTTAAAGCATGAATAATAGTTTT
>CATIWJ010105791.1:0-10731 GCA_949640765.1 Croton laevigatus
CTAACAGTTAACCGATTACTAGCCAATCGGTTATAATCGATTTCATTTCCTAAAAGCACACTCCAACTTTTTCTTAGCTTACCTTGAAATAAAGTTCTGAATTTTAAATACATTGCAGGAATATGTGAGTTGAAGCATCTCGAAGATCTAGATATCAGCTATAATGATCTCAATGGAACATTGCCTTGGTGTTTAGCAAATATGACATCCCTTCGAGTATTAGACCTTTCTTCAAATAAGTTTACTGGAAAAATCTTTCCCCTTGGGAGATTGACCTCCATAACAGACTTAATACTTTCAGATAATCACTTTGAAATTCCGAGTTCACTCAGTCCATTCTTAAACCACACAAAACTCAGGTGCTTTGATGGTGGGTATAATGAACTCTATTTAGAATCAGGGGTACCGAATTCAATTCCAAAATTACAATTGGAAATTCTTGCTTTGTCTAGTTTAGGATATGAAGCATTTCCTAAATTTCTCTACTCTCAGTACAATTTGAGCATTGTTGATCTCTCAAACAACAAAATAAAGGGAAGCTTCCCTTTTTGGTTGTTAGAGAACAATACAAAACTAAGAAGTGTTAATTTTCCCAATAATTCTCTTTTAGGCCCTTTTGAATTACCACACCATTCTCTTATGAGTTTGGAGATGTTAGACATTTCAAATAATGGTTATAGTGGAAAAATTCCAATGGATGTTGGATCAAAATTTCCAAATTTAGGAATTTTTAAAATATCTGGAAATGGTTTTACAGGAAGTATCCCTGATAGCTTATCGAATTGTTCCGACTTGCAATTGCTAGATGTTAGTGATAATCATCTCTCGGGTGTTTTTCCAGAGTGGTTGGGAAATATGTCTGCTCTTCATGTTTTGGACTTGTCAAGAAACAACATATCTGGAAATCTACCATCGAATTTTAGCCTTCCGAGCTTGGAACATATTAACTTGTCTAAAAATAAACTACAAGGGACAATCTCCAATGCATTCTACTATTGTTCGTCCTTGAAAATGTTAGATCTTAGAGACAATTTGTTGAATGGAAGTATTCCAAAATGGATTGGCAATAGGCTTTCTATTTTAAGTCTTCTTTCGCTCAGTCATAACAACTTTGAAGGCGAAATTCCAAACCAGCTTTGCAATTTGGATGGATTACAGTTAATTGATTTCTCACATAATAATCTTTCTGGTCGTATTCCTCCTTGCTTAAAGGTGGCAGAGTTAAACACCATGGGAACTAATATTGACGAGGAGCAACCCACTTTAGATCTTACGACGAAGTGGGAGACATATACTTTTGAGGCTGGGATTCTTTATATGTATTCTGGAATAGATTTTTCTGCTAACAGATTGGTTGGAGAAATTCCTCCTGAATTCGGAAACATAGAGATACTTAAAGGTTTGAACCTTTCTCACAACAATCTGACAGGAAAAATTCCATCAACAATGGGAAACCTTACTCAAATTGAAAGTTTGGATCTTTCTTACAACAACTTAGATGGGGAAATCCCTGCTCAACTTACCAAATTACACTTTTTGAGTGCTTTTAGTGTAGCGCACAACAATCTATCAGGAAAGACACCAGAGAGAGTAGAACAATTTACAACATTTGACGAACGTTCCTATGAGGGAAATCCTTTTCTTTGTGGTCCGCCATTACTAAGAACTTGCAGTGCAGCATTACCACCATCAGTGATTCCAGAAGATTCAATTAATAAAGAACAAAAGAAGAATGGGTTCATAGACATGAATGATTTTCTTTTGAGCTTTTTTATTGGTTACCTAGTTGTAGTATTGACAATGGTTGCTGTTTTATGGATAAATCTGCATTGGCGAAGATCTTGGTTTTGGTATATTCAGGTATTCGCTAACAATTGTCAATATTTCCTGGAAGACAATGTTTATGTTTTGTTCAGGTTTAGACTTCCCACTTGTTTGAGACACCTGTTAGCTTAATGTAAAAGTAATGATAGAACTTTAATGTTTGTGTATAAATGTATTTGGATTAGCATATGTTCATGCAAAAACAACTTTATTTGTTGTTGTTGTTGTTGTTGTTGTTGTAATAATTAAAGATCAAGATACATTAGAAGCTTTAACTTATTAATGGAGCACTGAAGAGCTATGGTCATTTCATCAAACAAACAAACTAAGCAACAACGCATACTTGTTTCCTGAAAACTAAGCATTCTTCTTCAATTGATCTTCTACTTTTCTTTGCATTTTTAAGAGAAAAGTTCCTCAAAACTACACCGCTTCAAGTTTAAACATCTAATTTTATAGGAAAAAGCAACAATGCATACTTCTTTCCTGAAACTGAAGCAAATGCGCGGGAGATTTAGATTGGGACATTTTCACGAAATTGAACGACAACCAGTCGTCAATAAATCTTCCCTAAGCAAATGCACAAAGCCAAACCAATACCCATCAAAGAAAGAATTAAGCCGACAAAAAAGGTATCACAAGCCACCAGAGACTCAGACATTGTCAAATGCAACATGGCTATCAACACCCACATGCGCAATGGCCAATTTGACTCTGCCTTTCGAATATTCAACTGCACATTTTCCTACAATGCAATAATTTCTGGGTGCTTGACAAATGGTAAGTTTGATCTGGCAAGAGAAATGTTTAATCAAATGCCTAAAAGAGATTTGTTTTCTTGGAATGTTATGCTTACTGGGTATGTCAGGAATTGAAGTCTTACTGATGCTCATGCATTGTTTGAGGAAATGCCTGAGAGGGACATTGTCTCTTGGAATGCATGTTATCTGGGTATGCATAGAATGGGTTTGTTGTTGAGGCTAGAGAGATTTTTGATAAGATGCCGTTTAGGAATGCAATTTCATGGAATGGATTGTTGGCTGCATATGTGCAGAATAGGAGGTTTGAAGATACAAGGAAGTTGATTGAGTCGAAAATGGACTGGAACATTGTTTCTTGGAATTGTTTGATGGCTGAGTTTGTGAGGAAGAAGAGGTTTGCTGATGCCAGGAAGCTTTTCGATAGGATCCCTGTAAGAGATGAGGTTTGATGGAACACTATGATTACTGGTTATGCACAAAATGGGGACCTAGATGAAGCAAGGAGATTGTTTGAGGAGTGTCCAACTATAGATGTTTTTGTATGGATGGGTATGGTTTCTAGATACGTGCAAAATGGAATGTTAGAAGAAGCAAGAAGCATTTTTGATAAAATGCTTGATAAGAATTCAGTGTCATGGAATGCAATGATTGCAGGGTATGCACAACACTAGACAATGGACATGGCGAGCGAATTGTTTGAGGTAGTGCCTTGTACAAATATTAGTTCTTGGAATACAATGATCACAGGGTACTCTCAGACTGGGGATGTTGCCGTGCAAAGGATTTGTTCAATAGGATGCCTCAGCGCAATTGTATATCATAGTCAGCAATGATTTTGGCTATGTTCAAAATGGTTTCAGTGAAGATGCCATTAAACTTTGTGTGGAAATGAAGAGGGAGGGGGTAAGGTTGAACAGATCATTATTCACATGTACTTTAACAGCGTTTGCCAATATTGCAACCTTGGAGTTGGGTAAGCAATTGCATTGTTGGCTAGTTAAAGCTGGATACGAGTCTAGGTACTATGTGGAGAATGCTCTTCTCGCAATGTATTGCAAGTGTGGAAGCATAGACGATGCACTTGATGCATTCAAAGACATAGCAGATAAGGATATAATCTGATAGAATACGATGATAAATGGTTATGCAAGACATGGATTCGGCAAAAAGGCATTGATGGTTTTTGAGTCAATGAAGACAATGGGTTTGAAGCGTGATGATGTCACTATGGTAATATTCAACTTATTCCTTTGACCTACTCTTTTAAGTATTTTTGATGCACATTTGGTTTTTGCTCATTCAATTTAATAGTTGGAAGGGCTTTAAAAAAGATGAAATTTTAAAAATCGGCCAAAACATATTAAGTTATTAATGACATGTAGAGTTGAGAGTAAGGGTATCCAGTATAGATAATTGAGCCTCAATATATGATCCTAAACTTTGTGAATCTTTCTGGACTTTGTGAATCTTTTTGGACAGTGTGACTTTTTAAAATTAAAGATAGAATACTTGTTTGTGTAGGATATTTGGGATTTTCAGAAACTAAAGTGCTACTGTAGAATTGTAAGCCAACAAAATTATATATAATCTTATGAAAACTTGTATTTACATGGATTTATAGGCAGAAATTCAACTAATAGCTAGATATTAGTATGATATTTGATACACATGATAGCATATCTCATTTTTCCTAAAAAGAGAACTGACTATCAAAATAATAACAACCAGATTTGTTTTCAAAATTAACTCCTAAGTCAAATATTCAACATTCCTCCTTGGCTTAGGAGCTGCAAATTCTTCATTACTTGATTTATGGGGACTTAAATATATCACCAACATCTTGCATGTCTCCTGCATATCTTCTTAGTTTTTGATTTTAGGTATTATTGTTACGCCTGAAAAACTATATAGAGCATTTCAGTTTATGGACTTGACAGTCCGTACAAATCTTCATAACAGTTTTTGTTGGATTAATTCAAAAATAGTTGACTAAATTTTTTAGGAATATTTTTTATTATGATTTGATTTTATTTTAGTGCAGATTTTTTGCTAGGATTTCATATTTTTAAGATAAAATGTGATTATTTAGAATATTATTTAGATTATTTTTATTGCTTTGTAAGCCTATAAAATGGCATTGGCACTTCTATTTCAAAATTAATATGAGTTTTGCTCCATTCAATATTGCTTCTTTGTAAAAAACTGTTTCTATTTTATTGACAGTACTATTGTCTGCACCCAAATTAAATTCAAGCTGTCCAACTATACTAATATAGCAAGGGTGAGCAAGCGTCGATCCTACAGGGAATTTGTAAGAATTATTAGCAACAATATTCGTTAAAACAGAAAGCAAGATGTAAAAAAGGGGTTTTATAAATAATAAAAGAACCTAATTTTATAGAATAAATTCCAACAATAAAATTAAAATTAAATGGTTGTCGTTCACCAATGCAATTGACGAAAAGTGATCATAGACACAAAATATAATTCTTCAAGAAATGATATTCATTGTTGGTTTTAAAACTAGCCCTCTCTTAAGATTAAACAACTAAAAACATGTATTCTAATTGTTCGTATTAATTAACAACCTAGATACAATCATAGATTTAATTAATTAGTAGCATTAAGAATCAAGAGAACCAATGAACAAGACAACACATATACATCATGCATTTAATCGAGATAAAAATTCTTCATTTAACGTAGTGAATTGCAATTTTATGTGCTTCTCATTGAAACAAGCATTTGAACGTCAATTACTTGAATCAAGCATTAGATCAAAATTAAGCAACAACTAGTTGTACGCCTAGCAATTATTCAAACTCAATCATAAAAATAAATCCAGAAGAATAATTAATATCATTCAAATAGAAGAAATCAAGTAAATCATTAAGTCTCATACTTACAATCAATTGCAATTGGTTTTCTTCAACCCAAAATTAAAAGTTTAGCCACAAAAGGCCATAGAACCAGTTCTGGAATTCCTAAGAAAAATTCTGCCGTAAGAAGAAAAAATGAATAAGATCTTGAACAGCCCCATCCCCTCTATTCTATTTATATTCTCTTGAAAACCTAATTTCATTTAATTCAAAATTCCTACATATCAGCCTATAATTCAAAATAAGATCTTGACTTTCCTTAGATAAGGAAAGAAAATAAAATTCCGCATCGGCAAACTCTGACACCACAATTTCTTTAGACATGCCCAAATTACATATTTTCCCAGCTATCGAACTCTGGTTTTTTTTAAGTCTGCGTTTTTGTCTTTCTTTGCCCATTTTAGCTTCAAAACTTCTGAGTAATTCCTATAAAAATAAAAACCTCAATCCGATCAAATCATAGAATATAAATCTTTAAAATGAGGAAATTAAAGAACAAAATATAACTAATTTACGGCATTAACATTTATTCCTTTTCGTTTTTTGTTCTAAAATTCAACATGATATAAGAGCTATCTTGATTTTAAAGGGCCTCAGAAAAATTAGAAAAAAAATTTGTAGAGAGTAGAGAGTGTTTGAGTGAGCTGAAACTATGAAGAAGTGAAAAAAGGAAAACAAATCATGATTGCAAACAATGATCTTTTAGCTGCTGCGTTTTCCTGCTTGAAATGCTCATACTCTGGTTTTGTTCTCTAACACTAGTTCATTGGTTTTATTTTGAAACCAAAAAAAAAGTCCTCCAAATTTTAGTTGTTGCTCTTAATGGACCATCATGTCCTTAAACGGAAATGGAAAAAATATATATTTTGCTTTTTCGACCAACATGTCGTTAAACTGCAAAAAAAAAAACCTTTGAAAGCTTGGACCAACAAGTCTTTAAACCTTTGAAAGCTTGGACCAACAAGTCCTTAAACTGTAAAATCATACTTTATAGGACCTAAGCAAGTCTAAAAACTGCAAGAACTTTGTTTTAAAAGACCAAACATGTCTATAAACTATGCAAATTAAAAGACCAGCAAGTCCATAAACTGCAGAAATTGAAGAAGACCATCAAGTCTTTAAACTAAAATTTGAAAAAGACCATCAAGTCTTTAAACTGAATTTGAAAAAGACCTTCAAGTTTTTAAACTGAAATTTAAGAAGACTTATATGTCTCTAAACTGATATCTATGTTTAAGAGGAGCTAGTTTGAAGATCAAGTTTCATATCAAAAAGAAAATCAAAATAATAAACCATTTTTGAATTATGGAGGAATTTGTTGGATTAATTCAAAAATATTTGACTAGATTGTTTAGGAATATTTTTTTATTATGATTTGATTTTATTTTAGTGTAGATTTTTGGCTAGGATTTCATATTTTTAGGATAAAATGATGATTTTTCAGAATATTTTTTAAATTATTTTTATTTCTTTGTAAGCCTATAAAATGTCACTTCAATTTCAGAATTAATATGAGTTTTGCTCCATTCAACATTGCTTCTTTGTAAAAACTGTTTCTATTTTATTTCTTTTCATGTTTTGTTCTAAAAACAGTTGCTTATTCATCTAGGATTTCTTTAGGCAACAGTTTTGCTTATTAATATTCTGTATCAAGTTGGTCATGTGCTGTTACTGAGGATGTGCTTAAGTTGCCTCTTCTGCTTAACTTTCCAGTATTCTACTTAGTTTAATGTGATCCAAACTTCTGTTTTTTACCATGTGAAGAATGTTTATATTATCTGATTGTTCATATGAGGGTAGCGAATGACCAACCGTTGAAAAAATGGTAATTTGATTTCTGATTTAAAATTTGTTATAACTGTGTTGCATACTTAAGTATGTCACTATTGATTCTGTTGGTATCTTCAGAAAGAATAAAATCCTTTTATGAAGACAACCTTTTCCTATCAAGAGGTTTCAGTTTTTGCTACTAATTTGTTTTTCAGGTTGGAGTGTTGTCTGCTTGTGGTCATACAGGTTTAGTAGAGAAGGGAACTGAATATTTTTATTCAATGAATCAAGCATATGGTAAAACACCAAATTCAGTACACTACACTTGTATGGTTGTCTTTTAGGCCGAGTAGGAAGATTGGAAGAAGCCCAGAAATTAATAGAAAACATGCCTTTTAAATCAGATGCCTCTACATGGGGTGCTTTACTTGTTGCAAGCAGGGTCTACTACGGAAATACTCAATTAGGTGAAAAGGCTGCTGAGATCATTTTCGAGATGGAACCATATAATTCAGGGATGTACGTTCTTCTCTCAAACTTATATGCAGCTTCCGGAAGATGGAATGATGTTTCTAGGATGAGATTGAAAATGATTGATAAAGGTGTGAAGAAGACACCTGGGCATAGTTGGCTTGAAGTGCAAAATATAATTCATACATTTACAGTTGGAGATTGCTTCCACCCAGAAAAGGATAAAATATATGCATTTCTGGAAGAGGTGTATTTGAAAATGAGACGTGAGGGATATTTGTCCTCAACGAAAATGGTTTTACATGATGTGGATGGGGAGGAAAAGGAGCATATGCTCAAGTACCATAGTGAGAAATTAGCTGTGGCATATGGGGTTCTATACATACTTCCTGGAAGACCTATTCATGTGATTAAAACTTGAGGGTATGTGAAGATTGTCACAATGCTATCAAATACATATCCAAGTTTATTGGGAGGTTGATTATCTTAAGAGATAATAATCGCTTCCACTACTTTGAAGGGGGTTCATGTTCTTGTGGGGATTATTGGTGAAACTAGAAAAACACTAAATATCTTGGTGGCCTGTAAGTGTTGCCACATCTCTGTTTAACTGATGAATCGCAACTCTAAGAACAAAATAACAGATGTCAGCATCAGTGCAATGGAGGAAGCCTTTTGTGTTCATAGTCTCGCACATTATTTGACGCATCCTCGATTGAGCAGGCATAGCTGCTGCAAATGTTCATTCTTAAAGTAGGATGAACTGTATCAATCCTTTGAGCATGGATTTAGAAGGCCAATGAAATGTTGGTGATTCAAGGTAAATTGTGATCTAATTTAGCATAATTATAAATTACCTTCAAATTTGTCCCCCCTTCCCAATATGGTTTCCCAATGACGTCCCTGAGCAAATGGGTCAATTTAGGCTTTCAGTCCTACTATAGAGCAGAAACCATTCTGTAGAGCAGATCTGACAAGTCATTAGGTGTAAAAGAAAGAATGGGAAGCAGTTGGGATTTCCCTAATAGCTATTCATAACATAATGCTGAGGAAAAATAAAAAGAAAGCCAATATCCAATGTTTACACATAATTTTTTGGTTTTACTTTTGCACTCATAGTCTGCATTACAAATACTGCTATTTACAATAGTTATCGGTGTGCATCCTTGCCTTCTTGGGATTGGATAAATTCCTGTTAGTGGGAGAAGACATATTTTTCTTCTATCTTCTCGAGCTTCCACGCTAGCATAAATGTCAAAGCTTCCCATTGATGATGATTTGATGCAAATGCTTATGAAACTAACTTATCAGGTTATTTCTCTAATTATTCTCTTTTATTGTCTTCATTACTCTTTCATTTCTGTGTTTCTTATGTACCTGTATTGATAACTTTGAATTTGGAAGTGCCATATTGTTTTATGGTGTTCTTGGATGGGAAGGATGAACAATGAGGAATGATGCATCAAGCAAGTGAAATGGTGGTAGAGATGAAGAACACTTGTACTGTCAAGGTACTTGTTGTGGAACCATTTGATGTATATAGCAACAGGAATTTTAGAGTTTTATTTTTTCAATTTCAGTTTTTATTCCATTTCAATGGTTATCTTCTTCAAACGTTTGTAGTTTTTTTAAAGTAGTTTGTGTGTTGTTTTTCATGGCAGTTACTTTGCTAAATTTAAAACTCTGATACCCTCTGCAAATGGAGTTGTTGTGGAATTTTGTTCTTCTAGTGCCACATGACATGACCAAAATTATACCCTCTGCAAATTGAGTTGTTACAGTAAGGAAGGAAAAACAAACTCTACATGTTATTAATAAAAAAATCTATGTTGATAGCTTAAGATACTATAATCTTATGTAGATTTTATTTTGGCTATTTAAAGTTACTCGTATGTGGACAGTAACGAGCTTTCCTAAATAAGTAGTGATGTTATTAATTTTTTTATATATAGGCCAAGGTTGAACTTTTGATTCTTTTGCATTTAGGTCCATCTGTCCTGTTTTTTTAGATAAAGAGCCCTTAAACTTAATTTATCTTTTCAATTTAATTTAACAGTTTAATTAATTAATTAAATTGAAATTATTTTAATAATTAAGTATTTTAAGCACCTAAATAAATTATAAAAACACTACAATTAAGTCTAAAATATTGTAAAAATTTATTAAATGAGTTTAATTTGGTATATAAATATTTAAAGACCTAAATATTTAATATTTGAATATTTTATTAAGGACAATTAACAAAGAATTTAATTTTATAATTATTGATAAGAACTCAAAGATTTATACAAAAAATAAAAGGGAGCAGTTAAATAAAAATAAGTTAGAATACGAATTAAAGGACAGTAATCTTATAATTTTGAAATTGAACGATATTAGGACCGTCCGAAAAAAATGAAGAGGAACTGAAACTCAAGGAGAAAGAGGTATGATACTTTAGTCAAATTTAATTATTGATACCTTAACTTTGAAATTGCGTGTTTTAAATGATTTTATGCTGTTAAATACTTTAAATGATTATTTGATATTTTAATGAAGATTTGGTTAATAAGATTTTATAGGTCGAATCATACGTATGGTTTTTTATAGAAATAATATTTTTAACAAACCACTTATTAAAAATGTGTGTGTATATATATATATATATATATATATATATATATTTCTCAAGAATATATATTCTACATTTCCTGCATGAAGGTATATTCTTTAATAAAACAACCACATTAATCGAATTATTTTAAAAAATACTTTTAATCACTGGTTTATTAAAAATATTATTTCTACCAAAAAAACACATATAATCTTAGCTGCCTTAAGCCATCTCCAATCATTCGTAAAAAATTTCTCTAAATTGGAGACTCAAAACAGAATATTCCTAAAAGATACCATCTCTATTTTATCTCAACTCCAACCATTTTTCAAATTCCAATCTTCAAATAATAAAATATCATTATTTTTATTCACTTATAAATTATTTTAATTACTTATTTATCACAAATAAAAATAAATTCATTATATACACA
>CATIWJ010105795.1:0-14813 GCA_949640765.1 Croton laevigatus
ACATGAGCAGAGAATGGAAAGGATTGACAAGATATGCGTGATGGCAAGGTCTTCGCCCTTCGACAAACTTCTAATGGTACAATGCTTGAAACAAAAAGGTCATGTTGTGGCAGTAACAGGAGATGGTACAAACGATGCACCGGCACTAAAAGAGGCTGATATAGGGTTGTCTATGGGAATTCAAGGCACAGAGGTGGCAAAGGAGAGCTCAGATATTGTGATTTTGGATGATAATTTTAATTCAATAGCCACAGTTTTAAGATGGGGTCGATGCGTCTATAACAACATTCAGAAATTCATTCAGTTTCAACTGACTGTAAATGTTGCAGCACTTGTAATCAATTTTATTGCAGCAGTTTCTACAGGAGAGGTTCCCTTGACAGCAGTACAATTGCAGTGGGTAAACCTGATTATGGACACACTCGGAACTCTAGCACTAGCCACAGAGAGGCCTACCGATGAGCTAATGAAAAAACTTCCTGTAGGCCGGACGGATCCTCTCATAACAAATATAATGTGGAGAAACCTCTTAGCGCAATCTCTATACCAGATAGCGATCCTCTTGACTTTACAATTCAAGGGGGAGTCTATTTTTAACGTGACTCCAGAGGTAAATGACACAATTATATTCAATACTTTCGTGTTTTCCCAAGTATTCAATGAATTCAACGCAAGGAATTTGGAAGAGCAGAATGTATTCAGAGGCATTCACAGCTTCCTAGGAACTGTGGGCATAACTATAGTTCTTCAGGTCGTGCTGGCGGAAATCCTTAAAAAGTTTGCAAGTACAGAAAGGTTGAATATGCTACAATGGGCAGTCTGTGTATTAATTGCAGTTGTATCATGGCCTATTGGATGGTTTGTGAAATTCATACCTGTACCAGAAACGCCCCTCCTCAGTCATCTCAAAATGGGTATGCATTCAATCTTCCGCAGAAAGTTCTCTTCCTGCAGGCTTGAAACTGAATGTGGAACAATCTAAACGATTCTGGAATTCATTTACTTAAACAAAAGAGACGAGCGTTGTCGATACACCTCATTCAAAAGCATTTTCTTGGCCAACATCTAACAAATTTTACTAATCAAGGATTTGAATGTATCTCTGCAGAAGTTCTGCTAATCACTAATTTTTGCAGTTAAATAAAAACATATTAGTAATTTAACAGGGAGAACATTTTTCAAATATTTTTTCTGTTTTCAATTAGATTGAGAGAAAAAAATTGTGTATAAGGATATCATACAAACCATCAACTTTTGGTCAAACCACAAATTAGTAATTTAATGCCCCCGTTTCATTTTGTTAACCACGCTTCTTAGTCAATTAACTCACGCTTGTTTGAATAATTTCACATTCAGTCCTTCTTTCTGAATTAGTGCTGAATTTGTCCTCAACTTCACATCCAATATTGATTTTATCAAGAGTTAAGAAAATGCTGAAAATGTCCTTTTGGTTTAATTTTTTGGGTTCAAATATATTTTGTATCTTCTATTTTTTTTTTATATGCTATATATATAGAATTGCAGTCTCAATAAAAAACAACTAATTAATATAAAATTTTTTTTATATATTTTAAATTATAAAAAAATTTATAAAATTGATACAAAATCCATTCAATGGTTATAAAACAATTGTACAACTTGTTAACAGATAAGGTTTGTCTTGTCTATAATTTTTAGAACCACAAGTTAATAAATAAATGAAAAACCAAAAAGAAAATAGTAGAGTTAGAGGTGCAAATGAGCCGAGAGACTCGCTACGAGAGAGCTCGAGCGAGCACAGTACCAAGCCGCTTGCGAGTCACTCGGAAGCTCAATTTTCAAGTTCATCAAATTAACGAGCCGAGCTCGAGTATACCAATGCTTGGCTCGTTTGTAGTTTTTATATGTAAATGAGTCAGCGACTCAGTGTTCAGCTCGTTAAATGCTCACTCATTTAATAAACGAGTCTAGCTCGACTCATTTAAATATAATCAATTAAATGTTAGAACTGAAAAGTCAGTTCTCGGATCCTTTTTCGATTTCTAGTACATTTTCACTAGCTTAGAAATTGGAGTCTTTTTAAGATTTTCACTTAATTTTCCTAGTTAATAAAATTAAGGCGATAACTCTATAAAATACCATTTTCTCGCAATTTAATCTTATCATACACTTCTTTTAAGTTTTGATTTTCAAAAGAGATTTTGGCTCGAAATCTGAATGATGGTAGAATGAAGTATGTGATGATTCTCATCAAGTGTGACTAATGAGGTCCACCGGTGAGGATTGAATATGAATGACTGGTGGTTCATGGGTATAATAAACTTTCTTGATTTATTATTATTATTATTTTTTTTTATAACTAAAATATTGGTATTTCATTTCATATCAACAAACGATTACAATACATTTGCTTGATCAAAGTATAGATCCAGATGAAACTCCCTACGAACATCAGTACAAGATCCAATTTAAAATTTAAATGAAGACACAAAAACTCAACAATACAAAGAAAGAGAAAATAATGTTTGGAGAACACCATTTGTATGGTGAGTTTTGAAAAAGCTAGGATCTTGAACATCTATCCTTGAATAAATTTTTTTTCACCAATTTTGACTGGAGTAGAACCATAAATCAATTAAATTACTTGTTATCTGAAAAAATAAGCATGCTCGAGTGGTTCCTTCTTGTTACGCGCTGCAGCAACAGTTTTGCAAACAGCAATACTCAATTTTGTTTAATTTTCAAGAAAGAATGATAAGATTTTGGAGATACGATAAGAAAACTATGTTTTGTTAGGTAGATTTATTTTAACTTTTTAAATATCATGAAAGAATGTAGTTGTTTTGTAATAAGGATATTCATTTAAATATTTGGATTCACTGATCGTCCTGTTGGGTTTTCAGCTCTTCATGGTTAAAAGAATATTCATCAACCCCACCTTTCCAACAATCCACCATGATTCCAACTCATCCACCATTGTCTCCAACTAATCCACTAGTGCTACCAACTAATCAATTATTGTTAAACAAATGGAAGACATCATTAATATTCCTTCTTTTGGCCCTATAAATAGAGGGCTTCTCTTGTAGCAAAGTATCACACACAAACTTGGAGAGAAAAACACAATGTAGAGAGTTCTGTGTGTGAGAGAGTTTTAGGAATGGGTTCCTAAAACTTGGGTGTAGAAAATAGTGAAGAAAATATTGTTGGGTGTTTTTGAGAAACACTTTGAGTGCCACTATTTTTGTATCAATTTCTATTGTATACATACTATTTTTATAGTGGAAGAATTATTCAGAGTTTGTACCGTGGACGTAGCCCTATACGAGTGAACCACGTAAATCCCGGTGTTGTTATTTTTATTCCGCTGTGTTGATTTTTTTTTTAATCTCGTAATCTCATTGAAAGGACCTAACACATTCTTCTGAATTGGTTTTGGAGTAAAATTAAGATAAGTTGATTTCCTTAATACAAATTTAAAACTTCTACTATAACTTGTAACTTCTAATCATAGACTAATTTAAGTGAATTAAACTCATTTGGGTCAGTCTATTTTTTATTTTTTTTGCCAAAATTGAATTTTTTTTTTTACTTAATTTTTTGAGATCAACTTATATCTAGTTTAGTAATGGATATTTGAGGATGTTATATAAATATATGAAAAAAGTTTTTACTGAAGAGAAACATATGATTTTATTTATAATATAAAAATATAATAAAATGTTTTTTTATAACAAAAACAGTAAAAATTTTAGTCTACGACAAGTTTACCAGTGGTTGACAATTGATTTACAACCAATTTTTTTCATAATTGATCGAGGATAAACTGACTTAAAAAAATGTGCTATGTATGAGTAGAAAATTTTAGAACGTATTTTTTATTTAAAATTTTGACAATTTTCGATATTTTTCCAATTGTCTTGCCATAAATGAGTAAATCTCAAATGATTACAGTTGGACTTAGATTCAAATGGGCTTCAGAAAGATGCAAGCCCACTATCTCCACGCTTGAAAACTCCAAACCCAGGACCTCTGAATCAGGAAATAGGGCCCACTCTTCACTCTCAGCTTCATCCGACTTGCAGCTTAAGACCTACAACTAGGCTTGGCAATTTGTGTTAGTGAAACGTATTCACGTTGTATAGAGAACTAATCAATCTATTAAACTCAAACCCATTGAGAACCAATTAACTTAAATATCGACCAATCTATTAAAATTTGTGTTCGTGTCAACCCACATAATAAATTTCACATAATTCTGTCGTTAAGCTATAATTTTTTAATACAATTCATTTAAATCATTTAACATAATTATGATAAAAATAAAATATCATGCATAATCACAAATAATTGAAGTAATATTAATAATATGTTAATATTACCAACATTGAATCCTTATAAAAAAAGTCATTGCAACAATAAATTACTAAATGAAAACAATTAAAAAATTGTAAGTTCATAATTAAAAATATTCAAATCCAAATTATAAATCATTTCTTTTTTTCTTGTGAGAATTCATTTCCTAAACTATTATATATTCAACCTATAAAATAAATTAAATAAAAAAATAATGAATTAAATTGCCATTTTGCACTTTTGTTAATGGGTAAACGAGTCGTGTCGTGTCAATCCGCGACCTGACTTGCTTAAATTCTTGTTTTTATCTTGTCGTGTTAAACATTTTATCAACACATTAGAGTTCAACCCATATTTATTAATTTTTCGTGTACACGTGTTTGAGTTATTGTGTTGTGACGCAATTAGCTAGCCCTACTTGCATATCGCTCCAATATTTGCAACCAGTCCCGACCTAAGACACTATAAATATGTACTCTAAACCTTATAAAACCCTAATTCACACTTGTATACAACAGTTATTACTAATGGTTCGTGGTAAAATTTACTGAATCAATATCAACACTTAATCAAGTTACACATACACCTATCTTTAAATTAAAGTATTTGTGTGCGTGATTATACAATTTTTAAATTATATCAAAATACAGTGCGGACGATTTAAACCAATTAATATTTGACAACAAAATGGTCCAAATAATTAGGAAAGAGACAAGTGTTGATGTATTCATTTTTATTCACCTAATTACATCACCGCACCAACTTTAGATTCAATAGGTTTAAGCACTTTCAATCAAGATTCCTAAGAACATATATATATATATATATATATATATATATATATATATCTTCTCGAAACCAATATTATTTGCAATTGTTTTTTCTCTTTTCTTTTTGCACTTTTGCTATTAATTAGTTTTTATTAAGTTAAAAGCAGGATTAATTAATTAGTCTTCATCAGGATCGATAGATTATTTCTTTTTTATCTATCATTATGATACCCCATATATAAAATTATGGTTCAAAGCCAATAAAAGTTTTACTATTGGATGAAAGAAGGGAAAAAAAAAAAAAAAAACTAAAGAAAACTAAATTAAACTAGCTAGAATGCATGAGCAAAGATAAGATGCTAAATATCTAAAAAGCACCGACCACCCTAAGACGAGAAATTTTGCCTCCAAAAACCCTAGCAATCGCTATAGGCACAAATTTCCATATCACACACTAAAAACAGAAAACCGGATTAACAAATTAACATAATATGCGCTGTTGAATGCCAGTAACGATGATAAGATTTTTGTTTTCGAGTCTTAATAGACTGAGTTCGAATCCCCTATTTACATCCGGATGTCTAAATTTATAAATATGTTAAAAAAAATAATAATAACATAATATGCTAATTGATAACTGAATCATACGTATAATTGCGTAGAAATGAATTTAGAGGAAGAATATTTAAGAGTCACGAATTTTACATAACGGACGATTCACCATTTTCGGTTTGAAGAGCGTGAAGAATAAATTTCATAGTCAAAAAGTATATTCCAAACATTTTGAAAAACAGAAGGAAGAGAGAAAAGGAAAAGAGAATTAAACAAACCTTGAGAGAGAGTGGTATTAGTAGCAATGGCGTGAAGCCAAGAACAGGCGAAGCGGCCACATGATCTAATTATAATCAAATCAATCAGAAGAAAGAAATGAAGAATGAAACTAGATCATGCTGGCAGCTTCAACTGATACAGGCACACGATGAACATTCTAATTAACGGAAAAGAAGGAAAGAATTAAGGAAACGGGTTGTGGAAGAAAAGAGTGCGCAATATATATAAAGAGGAGAATTAAAAGAAAGAAATGTCGAGAAAATATTAAAATAATAAAGAATCTGAAAATTAAGTAACAGATGTCTGTGGTCCAAAGCAAGACAAAATGAATATTATGAAGCCCACGCCACCGCCAACTTCTTCTAAATTCAACTTTTTTCTTTCTTTCTCTCTCTCTCTTCTCTAATCTAATCTAACCACTTCATTTTCTTTTCAACCTAAAAAAGAGTGCTATTTTTCACTGAATTTAAAAATAAAAAATTAACTAATGGTCCCCCATACTTTTTTCTTCTTAAATCACAAGCAACTTTCATCATCGCTGTTTTTTATGGGCCCTAATCCGTTATACTACTGTTCAATGTTGTCTCGGAATTATCATAATTAACTTTATATAACTTAACATAAAAATAAATTAAATACTGTAGTAAATACAAATTATAAATTACCCACTTATTTTTCTAAACTACCATTTTCTTACGTCATTCTCTATGATTAGTCAATAATTTCTAAAATATAGATACACTTTATACGCTGTGCTTATAAATTGTAGATTTTTTTTCCCAACATTAGTACAAAATATTAACTAATTATACTATATATTTTTTTTGGAACAAGCTAATTATATGAACGATTATTTTCTTTAGATGACATATTATCAACATTTTCTTAAATTTTTATATATTTTATAAATATTTTTCTTTTTCTTACTTAGGTCATAAATATGGATTATTATCGACACTTGAGTATCTGCCTCAATTGATTCACACGTGAGAAATAAAATGCACCCTCATTTATAAATGTAGTGGGAATGGGTTTTCCAAAATAAATGGTGGGTACCATAATCTAATCCGTTTTAAATTTTATGCTAAATTATATGTTTTTTTTTTTTATAATATTTGCAACCCGATGACCCTAACCTATACTCTACCCGATCCATTTGCGTGTCAAATTGCCAAGCATGTAAATTTTTTTTATTAAAAGCAAAATCTGCCATAAGCAACTTTGATCCATAAACAAACTTAATAGCTATAGCTCGTTGGTTACTTGGAGCTCAACTCTATAAAAAGTCATTTAAATAAATTGAATTTAAACTTGCTAGTATTTAAAGCCACTTCAATTTGGCTAATTTTCATTTTTAGCAACAATTGTTAGTTAACAACTAGTGAATAGTCCAAAGTTTTGAATTTAATAGTATTGGGTAATTGTACAATTACACGTTTGGTTCCTATTGGATGCAAAAATGTGAACTTTTCCTAAATTTGTATTTGTTACTTTAACAAAAAAGACGTTTTGTAATATGGATAAATGGGAATCTACAAAAGGATTCTATTCTGGAAGGATGAATGTAAGGATTCCTTTACAAGTATATTCCTGATTCCTTTTGCTCTTACTAAAATGATTTGTAACTAACATTAATATGAACCCATTGACATTTGTCAATGAGCAATAGCCTTATCTATTTGTTGTCAGCAAGAAATTAAATGTGCGGTTTTATTATAGTGAACAATTAAGCATGCGTAGTTGCCTTAATCACTAAAGCTAAATGATCCTTGACAGAACCATTAATAAGATTAGGGATAATTTCTTTCAGGTCCCTAAGGTTTGACCAAATCAGCATTTAGGTCCTTCGGCTTTGGAAAATCAACCATTAGGTCCTTCAATTTTGAACTATTTAACTCTCAAGTCCTTCTGTTATTTTTCATCCAATATTCTGTTAGTCAACAGAGGTGATCAAACTTTTTATCTTTTAATTTTTTTTAATAAGACTGTATTACCCCTCACCTTAATAATATATATAAAATAATAATTTATTAATTTTATTATTATTATTATAGACTGAAATGGTAGTTATGAGTCATTTATGGCGGGAGGGAGATTTATAGTGGTCTAGTGTACAGTGCCTCCACAGTAGAAGGTATGGCCAAGACACTGTAAGGAGGTATGAGTTATGACTATGCAGGTGGCTTCTGGAGATACCACATGTGTAATTGGTATCCTGCTAGTAGTGGTGTCAGGTGCAGGTCGAGATCGAGGTCGCTAAGGGAAAGGTTCGAGAAGTGTTCCAGCCTTGGTTGCGGGCGAGGTTGCTTCGGAGGTCGCGCTAGACGACCATTATGTTGACTGTGGGCAATTGTTCCCTTGACTAGTTGTGGACCTAGTTGCAGGTCTAGTCCTTATACGGATAGGAAGGCTTACAATTATTATTATTATAAGAAAAATAAAAAATAATAAAAAATAAAAAAAAAACAAACTTCCTCTCTGTAAGCCTCCTATATGATTCAGGACTCGCAGGAGGCGAGGTTGCCTTCACCTAAACCTGGAATAAAGACATCTCTACTTGAGATGTCATCTAAGACTAGGGGTGTTCAGGTTCGGTTCGGTTCACCGAACCGAACCGATAAGGGCGAACCGATAAGAAACCGAAACCGATAAGAAAATACCGAAATCGAACCGATTATTCATAAAACCGAGCCGAACCAAACCGAAATTATCGGTTCGGTTTCGGTTCGGTTCGGTTCATATCAAAACCGATAATTACAATTAATTAATAAATTAACTGTAAAACGACTAAATTTTAGTATAAAATGACGGCGTTTTAGGGAAAATTAAAGGTTTTTTTGCTTATCGATCGGTTCGGTTCGGTTCACGAGCAACCAAAACCAAAACCGAACCAATAACTTCGGTTCGGTTTGGTTCAGAACCGATTTCTTCTCATAACCGAAAAATAACCGACATTTCGGTTCGGTTCGGCTCACGGTTCGGTTTTCGGTTCACGGTTTTTTTGAACACCCCTATCTAAGACTGATCTGAGAGAAAAGGGGGGAGGTCGCTTAATGACCTCAACCACCCTATCACGTTGGGCTGTTGGACCTTGAAAGCCTAAAAAGACACTTGGGTTTTAAGACTTTTGGAGCCCATTAAATCCAACCACACAATCACCACCATCGCTGCCGCCACCACCCCAACCTTCTCTCCTTCCTAACCCAAAACTCAAAAAAAAAAAAAAAAACAAACAAACAAATCAACTTTCAAGTTGTGCAGCACCTCAAACAAATCAACATCATCGCTGCCCAAACATGTTGTCCTTACACTAGACGAGCATCCTTTTACCACCACCATCGTTCTTTGCCTCAACCACAATTTGATTTTCAAATCGCGAAACCCAAAATAGCCATTGAACGAAACTTTCGCGTTCAACCCATCTCCACCCACCTTTGAATTGACAACCCAACCTCACCATTCGAATTGTTCTAAACTTGCAACACCGGTTGAAGTTCAACCAGTACCAAATGCCGTCTATTTTTCCAAATCTCAGAAACCCTCATTGTCATCTACGATTCGCCATAGTTGTTCGATCAACTCCCCTTCTGAAATTGCAAATCCTTTTTGCGATTGAAACCAAAAGTCACAACCCACCTCCTACAGGCCATCGACCCATCTTACCACACCTCCACCCTTCGATTGGTCACCAGTAGCCAATGTTCACTTCTACCTCTGAAAAATCAAACAACGAGAACAAAAATGCAAGGGAGAGGCGATCAATTCTCTCTTTCTATTATCGGTTTTTTTTTTTTGCTATATATTTAGGGCACATTTGGTTTAGTTGTTTGTACCAGTGGATAGCTGATAGTTGGTGGCAGATAGCTGATAGTTGATTCGAGTTAGTGTTTGGTAAAAAATTCAGTAGCAGTTGCGGTTATAATGTGCAATTACCAATAAGGTATAATCATAATTATATATTAAATATTGACTTAAATTTGGTATTATTTTAATAGGGTTAATATAGTCCTAATATAAATTAGCTGTAATGAAAAAGTACCGGATATAAGCTTATTGAAACAACAGCTATTTGAGGTTCTCAACCGTTATTAGCTGCTGATTTTAGAATTTACCAAATACCTAAATTGTAGCTGTTGGGTATCAGCTATCAGTTATATGAAACAGTTAAACCAAACGCCTACTTAATTTAGTTAAATAATTGCTTTTTGACTTTTTTTAAAATAAAAAAAATTGAATTTAAAAAATATATAAGGACCAAAAGTTAATTAGATTAAATATCAAGGACCTAAAGTATATTGTTTTATGTGAAAAAAGGGGTAATTTAGTCTTTTTAACACTAATGGTTAATTGGACGGAAATTAGATAGAAGAACCCGAAAGTTAAATAGTTGAAAATTATAGGACCTTGTAATTGATTTTCCAAAATCGAAAGACCTGAAATAAGATTTGATCAAATTTTAGGGACATGAAAGAAATTTTCCCACAAAATTATAAATTCTTCAAAAATATTTATATTTGTTTATGAAATGTAGCCAATGTAATAATCATTGTAATTACAAGATGCCCCTTTTTTTTAAACTTCTTTTAAGAGAATAGAAGTTAGTTATTGATATTGATATACGTTCCTTTTAACTTTGTTTTGGTCTCTTTGGTAGATTTAGGTTTGTTGGGAGCCAATAGATTTATGAAGAGTCATCTCATATGGTATAATCCAAATAATTAGTGGAAAATGATATATCAAAAAGAAAATAATTAGTGGGAAAGATAATATTCTGAGAAATTAATAATATTTATTATAGTGATGTGCTGGATGTTTCGATCCAAATAAATTATTATTATTATTATTATTATTGACAATAATTATTAAAAAATATTGTGATTATAATTAATACAATTACTATGGTTTCAGATTTCATGATTGATTAGTACAATTGTTAAAAACAAATCACTTTTTCTGTACTTCCATATTAAAAAAACAAACATTACAAAGCATCTAGGTTAGGTTGGATGTTTTTTTATTATGATAAATATGGAGTTGCCATGCCATCTCTTTGATTCATATTTTTTGACTCACTTGTGCAATCTGTTATAAATATTCTTTAAATCCAAAACAAATCAAATCACTTTTTGTGGACCTCCACATTACATTAAACAAATAATTTGTATGTAAAATAATTAGAAATAGAATGTGTTGGCATTCTGTAGTTAAAAGTATACCTTTAATGAAAATTATGTGAAATTAAATTTGTTATTATTATTTTTTAATATAATATAAATTTTATTAATAGAAAATGCAATTAAAACATATCCAGAAATAAAAAATATAATAATAAATAATTGAAATCTTTTGTTTGACGGTCCCATGAAAAAAGAAAAAAAAATATACTGATTTTTTTAAATAGGAAAATAAAATTTATTATCTGTAATACTATTATCTCAACATTGACAAGTAGGAATTTTGTGTCATTTTCTGATGTTCATGAAACAAAGGAAGTCTCTCGTAAGCATTAAGTAGCCAAAAAAATTTTTGGCCAAACTTTAAGAAGCAAAGTGGTATTTGGCCAGGTTATAACTATAGGATCGTCATACATGTAACTTCCACTTTTATTTGGCATATCTATATCCACAATACCACCTTCCAACAAAATTGGAACATTTGCAAAGTTATTCTATTCTTCAACCAAATTAAATAAGTACTATATTTTTGTTTAATTGTGAGTTGGGTAGTAATGATTAGTACTTATATTTTGCAACTGTCTTCCACTTTTACCACTTTCATTAAATAAGTTTTGGATCAATTATAGTGATACATATATACAGTAAATTATAAATAAATCAAAAAAATAAATAAACCAACCAGTAACCTTCAAAAACATCCCTAAACGGAAATTTAGAAAAAAAGGGAAGCTTCCCAATATAGAGAACCAACACAAAAGGAAATTAATATATACAGATACGCATCTTGTTCCTCAATCCTCAATATTCTTCCAGTATCATCTTTATGCTCCATCAGAGTTTTCATTTATTATTTTAAAAACCTGTAAAATATTAAATGTGTAATTTTTTAGAAATATTAATTATTTGAAATTCCTAAATGATTAACATAAAATTATATTTTTCCAAATTTAAATCGGAGTTGTGGGTAAAATCACAATTATTTTATACCAAATTTTCATAAAAGGCTTCCAAAATTAAATTCTTAGAAGTAAGCTGAAAAAAATATACATGTAGAATAGAATAGCTCAACTATGTGAAACAAATTGAAAAATATATTTTCATCCCTACATCTTTACTATGAAGAGAAAGAGAATTGCAGAAATTGAAGAAACCAAAAAGGTCGTGTTTTTGTTTTTCTAAAAAATTCAGATTAATCTGTTCGGTAACTGTTTAATTACTGTTTAGAAATACAGAAGGGAATAGCCGAGTTTAGAACGTAATCTTATAACCAAGTGGAGCCCCAATAACTATTAACTATTATGGTTGGATAGCAATACCAAAATTTATTGAAAGGAAAAGACGTCAAATAAATTAAAATTAATCCACTCTTAAAAAATTCAACTAGAACAAAGATGAAGTTTTTTTAATTGTTTTGTACAATTAATAGTTGTTTTGTATGAAAATTGTTACAATTTACTGATTTAATTTTTTGATAAACTTTTAAATAAGTCGTTTTTGACTATTTAAAACTCCAACCAGCTACTTATTTACATCCATGAAATTTTTTTCCTAGTTTTTTTTTTTATAAAAGGCGAGCTTATAATAATTGCAATCAAGTCTTACAAAATTAGAAACTTGTTTGGAAAATTTTTTCTTCCAGCTGATAGTTGATTTGCATTAAAACTGCATTAACATTATACTACTTTTGAAATACCTAGAAACCTTTGAAGTTCATATGGACCATTATAACTGTCACCATATCCTAAAAAAACTCGAGCAACCAATCACAAAAAATAGGAGGCTCATTGGAATGAATATATATTGTCTGAGAAATTTCCATATTACGCGAGCATAATTAGTAGGGGTGTCAAAAACTGATCCGACCTGCTAACCCGACACGAACCCGACCTGCTAATAGCGGGTTAGGGTTGGGATTTTCGACCTATTTAATTAAATGGGTCGACACGAACCCAACCTGAAAATAAATGGGTTAGGTTCAGGTTGAAAATTCCAACCTGCAGGTCGACCTGTGTAACCCAAAAACTAAAACGACGTCGATTGTAATTGCCTAAAACGACGTCATTTTCTTTTTGGTTTATACATACTATTGGTTATTAAATAAACCCTAAGTATAAAAGACTAAAAACCTAATTTCATTATGCTGCCTCCCTCTTCTTTCTTTTTTTCTCTCCTTTTCTTTCGTCTCCTTCCTTCTTCACTACCGACACCAAAAATGAGAACCACCACCATAACCACGACCGGCCACCATCCCCGCCACCACCGCTACCTCCTTATCTTCCCTCTTCCCTTCCTTTCTTTTGTTCTCTGTTTCTCTTCCTCTCTTTGTGCGATCTGTTTCTCCTCCTTTATTTCTTTTGCACGCAGCAAGCAGCACCACCGGTACCACACTACCCAACATCGACCGGCCGCTAAGCTTTATCGAACCGACGGCCAAGGAACGGCGTCATCAACCCCTGTCATTCTCATAGCGATTGCTTCTTATTTGCTCCAGCAGATCCAAAAGAATCTAGTAGATCCAGCAGATTTTCAGTAATGTTCTGCTTATTCCCTTTCATTTTGTTAGTTTATGTGATTTTGATTAGTTGTTTTATTTCAGTAAAAAGCTCAGCTCCAGTTCCTTTTGTATTGAATATTTCTTCTTCAATTCATTTTTACAGGTTTGATGTTCGCTTCATATTTTTTGCAATCTCAATTCTTAAAGTTTTGTTTTATCCCTGGGCTGAAAATGGATTTTATTTGTTAGATCTGTTGTTGCTTTGTACTCTTGAACTGAAACATTTCTCTTCTTTGCAAGGGGGTTTGGTTGATTGCCGATTTTGGATTGGATCTATTTTTCTACTTTTACTCTCAATTGTTTGAGCAAATCTGGGTTTATTTCCTGGTTTTAGTCTATGTAAAATCTCATTTGTGTTTGATTGAAGTGATATTTAGTCATTTACTGATCCTGAGTTTTGTATTAAAGTAATGGAAGTATATAATTCAATTACAAGAGAAATTGGTTTAGTTATAAAATTTAGTTTTTTTTATTCCAAATCTTTTCTGGAATCAATTCACATCAAACAGCAAAAAATGGAGTTGAGTGTTGATGTATATTTGTGAATAAAAACATATTAGCGAATGATTAAATGGAGTTGTGAAAAAAAAACAAAAATATTAAACAGATCAGGTCAACCCGAATCTGCTTTCACTCAATGTTGGAAGTCAGCAACTATACCAAAGATCAGATTTTTCATATGGATTCTACTTCATAACCGTCTACCAGTTAGAGATTTTCTGTCACGTTTGCATATTATTCCAGCTGATCAAAATTTTTGTCCAAATTGTGAGCACATTGAATCTTATGACCACGCCCTGCTTCATTGCCTTCAAAGTTCTACCTTATGGTTCAGTGTGTTTCGTTGGTTGGGGATCAACTTTGTTGTTCCTTGTCATGTGTCAGATTTCTTTCAACAGTGGCGTTCTATTTTCAAGGGTAAATGGCAAAGTATTTTCGGCACCTCTCTATGGATGATTCTGACTTGGGAGTTATGGAAAAAAAGGAACAGAAAGGTTTTTGATTCTATCTCTACTTCTGAAGACATTCTTTATAAAAGTCTAAATTTAGCTTGGTTCTATATCAAATGTAACCATTCTAATTTTAGTTATTTAGCTTCAGATATCATATGTAACCCTTCAACTTTCTTCTTGTAACTCTCTATTA
>CATIWJ010105841.1:0-13143 GCA_949640765.1 Croton laevigatus
AAGTCCACATGAAGTGTAGCATTTGTGGAGGAATAGGTCACAACAAGAGGAAACACACTCAGCCAACTGAAGCAAGTGGATCCCAGTCAAAGGTATCTTTCTTATATATACTTTAAATCATTCATTTTTAAAATTTTCATTCATTTGTTATAATTTCAAATGTAGGCCAAAAGAAGAAAAAGACAACCAGCAAACTTAAAAGAAGAAGCTCATGCATCATCACAGTCTACATTTGAGGTAAAATAATTATGAGTACAAGTTTGATTGTGCTTGTGTCAAATTTTTATTTTATTAACAAAGTCAATGTACTGTTTTATTCATTTTTAGGTTAATAGTGAAACCAATCCCCCACCACCAGTAATATCACAAAGTCAGGCCACTTCTACCTTTGGTGGAGACACAAACACACCAATGCCCAACTTGAGCAGCACTCATGGGAATGATTCTACTACAAGGAGATCTCCAAGACTAGTCAGAGGCAACATGACATAGTTTGGTGGATTTTTGTTTTCTTTCTTTTGTGAAACAAATTGTATTTTGCATGTAATAGCTGTGTAAGTACAAGACATTGTAATTGTTCGAGGTACAATATGTGTGTTCATGTATTTTGGCACTTAAATGGCACTTGGCCAAAATGTCTTTTATGATCACAAGTGATTTTGTAAAACAGGGCAATCTTATTTTAGTAAAGTCCAAGTTGTTTGTAGACATACTTGGTCAACTTATTGTAACCTTGTGTGTTTTGGTCAATTTTGGAAGGAAAAACACCAAATCTGAGCATGTAAGCCTGTTTTAATGAACATATGCTTTTACTAAACATGATGAAGACACTCTTCTTTTATGAATGAAATTGAAGTAATATTACTACTAAAATTGCTAAAAATGCTTTCATTGATGATTGACAAAAGTTTACATATTAGAGAATTCCCATTTCATTACAACATGCCCTTAAATTTTCCAATTGCATTTCATGCTTTTCATTACAATTGCCCATGTAACTATTATACAAACAATAACTAAAACCATCTTGTAACACCCCTTAACCCGACTATTTTCTAGCCGAGTTAAGTGTGTCACAGCTGATGCTACATTGTATACAGAACATTGTATTAAAATTGACTAAGATAAAATTTACAATTAATTACAATGTTAAATATAAAATTTCCATTTCCTTGATCCGTTGGTCTCCTAGCCTTCTGGCTTTGTTCTGCAGTATCTGCCAGTCTAGTATTTTCTGTAGGCCTGACTCTACGTGACTAATCTGGATTTCTTGGCGTCCTTCCGTTACCTACAAGTTTAGCATATACTAAACTTGCTAGCTACTAGCTCAGTGGGTATTTTATACTTATCTAACATTAATTCATATTCCAATTTCATATATAAATCACACATAGCAAATAATTGCAGCATATAACACAACAACATAATATTTCAAATCACATACGCACATCATATTTATTTAAATTTAATTAAACAAGCATAAAATACCAAACCTGACGTATAGTGCTTCGCGTGTCCTAAACTCCTCTCTCTTTATCCTAAACTCCCTTTCAATTCTTGTTTCTCTATTCTCTTCTCCTTTTTTTTTTCCCTTCCTTCGTTTTGTGTATATATATATATATATGTACACTCCTTTACCCATCAAACTCCAACTCTTCCTTTCTTCTTTTCTTGCCATTTGTAATTATTATCATTACCATTATTATTATCATAAATTTTCTTTCCTTCCACGCAAGTCTACTTCTTTCTTTTTCTTTCTTTCTTTTTTTTTTCCTTCCATGTGTCATACTTCTCCTATCTTCTATCCCTTTTACTTATTAAATTTGAATTCTTTTCTTCTCTTTCTACGTGTGTCACCCTTTTTTTTTTCATTATCCATCATTATTATTATTATTATTATTATTATTATTATTTTCTTCAACTTTCTACACTTCTCTACATCATTTTATTATTTTTATCATTATCTAGCATAATTACGTATTAGTCTTTCAAAATTAATATAACTTATAAATTTCACTTCCTCATTTATATTTATTTGCATTTGATTTACGTTTTCATTTACTTTTTACTTTTAATTTTCATTTCACCTTTATTTAAATTGTATCTTATACGTTATTATACTTTCTATTCCAAATTTTTATTTTAGACTTTAGTAGTAATTTGAACTTTACTTTACCACTAAATTCCTGACAATTCATGACCATAATTTAGACGTAGTCTCTTTTTTTTACTATCGCTAATAAAATGCTCAAATTACTATTATATTTCTGACTTTACAAATTTTAGGATGTGACACATCTTCTTCCTCCCTTCAGCTTTTCTTTCATTTTTTTTCTTCTCATATCTGTCAAGCTTTCTCAACATCCCATTAATCACAACCCGATACCTATAGGGCACCTCTGGATCTTTCCATTCCATAAATCTAAAATACCTTGAACCCTAATGTAACAAAATTAAGCCCTTATCAAATTCATCCACAAGTTCACAGATACTTTGTAAACCCAAATAAATACGAACTTACCCCATAGTTTGGACACCCAACAAACCTTCGTTCAGGGTTATACTCCGTCCAAGATGTCCTCCAAACCGCTATTTCCCCGCAACGACATCTCACTCTGTTGACTCCCTCTGTTGGTGTATTGGACGCTGAAGACATCTTCAAACAAAGCTTTTTTCCTTAACAAATCAAAACCCAAGCCGAAAACAAATTCAAAGAAAAAATTCTTGTTTAGATTTTAAGGATTATTCCAACGGTAATATGCTTAACACTCAAAAGAAACATAAGAAATAGAGAGAAAAACGAAGAACATCGTCTTTAACTGGTTGGGCAGGAGAGAGGAGAGAGGAAAAGCTGAATGTCAGTGCCAACTCCTGCGCCACGTCAGATTGCAACCGGCTGGAAGGAGTCCACCGGCTAAATGCAATTCTTTGCAAATTGTTTGGAAGTTCAGGTATTTTCATACGAAAAATTAAAGTTTAGGTACGATCATGTAAGAACCCCCAAAGTTCAGGTACTTTAGATTAAATTTACCCAGTAAAGGGGCAAAAAATGATTTTGGCCGCTATTAGCTATATAGGACCTGCCTTACTAGAAAAACTTATATATTTACTACTCCATTCAAAATCAACTAGAAAAGTACTCTCAACAGCAAATGTAACAATCATCTTTAGTCCAAACAAGTTAGAGGCGCTAGTAATCCTTTACGTTCACCGCCAAACATAACAATAGCGACGTAACAATAGCCGCCATTGCTTAGCGCATCAGCAGGTAAAACTTCTGGTAGCCCGGTTGTTTTAGTTGAGTCGAGGATGACAGTGACACAAACCAAGCAGAGATAGGAAAGAATGAAAAGAGTATTTACAAACTGGCTTTTAATACATCGTGAAAATATGTGAAGGATGCTTTGGTTTTTCCATAATACAATAGTATGTAAATTCCTTGGCTATTTCAATTCGTTGACTTCTTCCAATCGAACTGAAGAACTATTGAGGGCATTGTTGACTTCAATTCTATCTTTAAAAGTCTACCAGTGCAACTAACAAGTCCTGTTCTTTTTAAATCTTGGTTCACAACAGAAACCTAAACAAGGTTTTGATGGGTATGTGCTGGAGTAACATTGTTGGCAAACGCAAAGACCCAACCCCAAAATCTGATACCCTCGTTGTAACCTTATCTGTAGTAGAGCCAATCCCAGAACCAGATTCACTTCCAAGTAGCGTTGCCCATCTTATTGGTGGTAAGTTGTTGATTGTATTACTATTGGTATCTGTTCGTGTTGCTCTAAATTAATTTAGAACTTCCTAGAAACATTTGGTGGGCATTGGAATCCTTTGTTAATTTGATTATATTGTCAGGCGATGAATCTTTTCTCGGTAGCAATGTTTCTCGCAACAGTTGGGTGTCCATGGCCACTACCAATTTTACAGCACTACTGTCTCAAGTAAGTGGGGCAATTGGAGCTATTTGGGCCAATAATGCTGCAGAGGACAATGAATTCGCAGCTGCAATAGAAGATGACAATATCCCTGATGGGGGAACTGCATCTGATTCAAAGTTGAAAGCTTTTACCTTTGCACAATTGAGAGCTGCAACTTTTAATTTTAGAAGAAATATGTTGTTGGGAAAGGGAGGTTTCGGCAGTGTCTACAAGGGTTATATCAAGGAGAATGTACCGTCTCAAGCTACAAGGAGAAGGGTCATTGCTGTTAAAATACTGGATGCAAACAGCAAACAAGGATTTCGACAATGGAGGGTAAGTTTCTTTATCATAATTTTGCAATTACTTTCTGTTTTTAATAAAATAAATGATAAAAATAATTATGTTTTAATAAATATAATTTCCTTTATTAATTGTTAAGTAAGACCTACTGGCCTTGGTTGTATAAACTTTTTCAATTTCACTCTGCTACTGTAAATTGTTAAGGTCCTAAATCTTAATTGACAATTCTCTTCTAGCAGAATTTATTGTTTTGATATATTATTTATCTTTTTTAGTAGTGCAAAATTTAAACTTCATTAGGTGTGAAAAATAGAAGTGTGTTTTATAAAACAATAATCCTCTACGCATTTCATCAAAATAAAAGAGCGTTTGAAATTTATTGTTGGACCAATTTCATTGAATCATTATTTGGTGGTTATTTGTTTGTACAGACAGAAGTTGGTTTCCTAGGAAGGCTTTCTCATCCCAACATTGTAAAGTTGTTGGGGTATTGTAAAGAAGATGAGAAGTTCCTTATTGTTTATGAACTCATGCAAAAGGGCAGCTTGAATTACCATTTGTTTGGAAGTAAGAACTAATTAATGTACATAAATTCTGCAGTTGCCAAGTGCTTTATGCATCTTGCTTTTGCTGACAAAATGCAAGTAACTTCATTTTGTTCTATGACTGCATGCTTTCGTTTTTTCAGAGGGTTCGGATCGATTGCTTCCATGGAAAACAAGGGTTAAAATTATGATAGGAATGGCTGAAGGTCTGTGTTACTTGCATACAATGAAGAAGCCAATAATTTACAGAGATTTTAAATCCTCAAATGTACTTCTTGATGAGGTAGGTAAATATTCTTGATGATCTCTATATACCCTTCAAACACCTGTAAATGTTGAAGTCGTGAATCAAAATTTTTGGTATTTATTCTACTCTATGGGTCGGAGTATTTGTGAATTAAGCAGATTGCACCATGGCCTAGAACTTACTGTTTTGTAATGAGTTTTAATGTTTGTATTTATTGTACAGTTCATTTGATTATTTTCCGGACATTTGTTGAGTGTTCACTTGCAAATTCTATACCAGGTTTGATTCATACATCAAATAAAAAATGTTGAACTCGAAGTTATTTTTCATCTATACCAAGAAGAAGGGTGAAATCATGTTAAATTCCAAAAATTTAATGGAATTCGTTCTATATATGGATAATTTTTATTTTTTATTCTTTTTGCAACTTGATTCATAAGTATTTTGTTTTCTCTAACCTACACGTTTCTTTGCTTTAGTCTTACACTGCAAAGATATCAGATTTTGGTTTGGCAAAGTGGGGACCTGCTGATAATTCTTACGTAACAGGACATGTTGTGGGCACATTTGGTTATGCTGCTCCTGAATATATTGCTACTGGTAAATTCTCTGGACAATATAAACTGAGATGTCTGAATCATTGATGACTTGTTCTGTTAATCTGTTACGATTTATGACTTTGTTCATTTGGAGTTACAGGAACCCACATGTTGTAAACTGACTTGTTAAGTTTTTTGCCATAACATTGTCGTTCATCAGGAAACTTGTATGTAAAGAGTGATGTGTATGGTTTCGGAGTAGTTTTGTTGGAGATGCTTACAGGCTTGCGAGCAATCGATAAAAGCCGCGAACAGGGCAAACAAAACCTGGTGGATTTTGTAAGGCCAAGCTTAGTCCATAAGAGAAAGTTGAGACAAATAATGGACTCTAGGTTAGAGGGAATATACTCGGCCCAAGAAGCTTTCCAAATTGCTCAGCTTGTAATAAAATGCCTTAATGCCGTTCCCCAATATCGCCCATCTATGAAGGAAGTTGCAGAAACCTTACGATACATTGGACATCGATCTATACATCAACAGGAAGTAGCTCGACATGGATAGAGTGACTGAGACAGGCTGACGCTTCGTGAGATTTTCAGGCTATTCGAAATCACATCTTGGATTTCTTCTCGGAGCCTGGCTACAACTGTGAAACATTAATTTTATCTTTGCCTTCATCAAATAGGGGAGCAAATCATGCCACAAATTTACATGAATAAACCAGTGAATTTCAGCAAAACATCTCAAACAATTTTGGAATGTTTTCTTTTTTCTTTCTTTCTAATGTGCTTGTTTAGACACTTCAAATATCTTGGGCCTCAACTGTCTAGTACTTTGCAACCAGCTGCTCTTATGGTGCTATATGATTCGTCTGAATGATCAATTTGATAATAAAGATTCATAGTTCTTTTGGATTGCTTCTTCATTGTGACTTTTGATATGCATTCCTGTTGTTTGAATTGGAACAGCACCTATTTCATCGTTTTTAAGTGTATATCCATCTTAGAGTTTGAGGTAATTTTTTACCTTTTATGGTGTATTTTGGTTAATTTAATGGTAAGGCTATTTGTTTTGGTTAGGAATATAACGGCCAGGCTGAATACTGTAAAATTTGAACTCAACTTGACAATGCTATATTCAAGCTTGAGCTCGACTTGTCAAAAGATTTCTAAGTTCTAAACTTAACTTGATTATAAGTTAGAATTGATCGGCTTGACTCAGCTTGAGCACATGTTTATATACGAACATTTTATGAACTCAGCTTAATAATAAACTTGAATTTGAAAGCTAGGTAGGATCGAGCGCAAACTCAAAAATTCCAAAAATATTGAAATAGAATAAGATTCCAAAAATAGACATTCAAAATAGAATAAAAATTATTTATACATAAATTGCATATTTCAATTACTAATAAATTTAATTAATTCTCCTTTCAAACATAAATTATGTGAACATTAATCAATTTTGCATAGTTCCACGCTGAAACCAAACATAGCTAGGTAATAAATAAAAATTTATAGCTAGTTTTCATTAGCTTGTTATTATTGTTGACTTAAATACTACAACCGTTTTAAAATAATAAAGAATGATAATATGCAATTTGAATGAATGATAAAGAATGATAATATGCAATTTGAATGAATGATAATGAATGATAATATGCAATTTGAATGAATGATAATGAATGATAATAAAAGGGAAAAATTAGTGAACGAATGATAATATGCAATTTGAATGAATAATAATGAAGGAAATTGACATATCTGACAGTTGTAATTAACTAATTGGGTCTCAATTCCAGCTGGTGTATGCTCCCAATTACAAATTGCCTCAACCAATATTACGTGTATTTGGCACTTCCATTTTTTTTTATGTATAATAATAATAATAATAATAATAATAATAATAATATCTTCATTCTTTATTAATTGAGATTTTAATATTTATCATTTTTTTTATAATTTTCTTTTCATTCTATTTTAAAAAGTAACGACTCACATTTATTCAATATAAAAATTAAATGCACATATATTAAAAATAAATTACATCCGCTATAAAAAAAAAACATAATTATTATAATTCAAAAAATAAAAATACTAAAATTTTCACTTATTTAAGAACTGTATTTTATCCTTAAGTGTTAATAAATTAAGAACAAAGGTAGTAATAATTTTTGAATAAAAATAATTGCTATACAAAACATTTATTAGTGTAGTTTCAACAATCAGTTTTTCTTTGACCATACGACATATACACAATAAATAAACTCTTAATATCTAAATATACTTTTTTTTTTCTTTTTATCTCTTCATTTTTCTATTATATCAATCTTTTCTTTCACACAATTAGAGTTTTTACATATCATAATAATTAGAAATAGTTTATTAAAAACCTCTTACTCGAAATGAAAGTATTTCTATTATTTTGAAATGCTTAAATTGAAATTTTCCATATATATTTTTTAAATTGGAGATAGTATTTTTAGATAAAATTATAAAATTGTTGTGAATTTTGTTGAAATTATGTTGTATCTTTAATTTTAAAATTAGACTATTTTATTGCTATATTTTGATTCTATTAAATTAATCCATTGTTCTATTAAAATAATATCTTATTTTTCGTCGCTATCCGGCTAATTACATAATTAACGTTACCAAACCTATAATTATAATTACTTTTTTTTTTTTGAATGGCAGGCAATTATAATTTCTTTTAACATACAACCTATAATTTATCATTTATTCTAAGGGAAAAAAATTATGATTTTGTCCTACATATTTAAATAGAACTGTTTTTTTCTTATATTTTGAAAAATAGTCCATAATTTTATCCTTCCATCCATTATTAAAAGAAAAATTTTTCTTTTCTTTTTTCTAGAAAAAACCAGCAATATTACAGTTGGAAGTGAACCCCATGTTTTGCATTTATTAAGAAATCAGAAAGAATTTTTATCCGAGCCATATGGCCCACACCAAGGTAATTGTAATACCTTGTATATTATTGATTCCTGCGACACAACATGAAAGAATTCAACAGAAACAAGGAAGAACTTGTTTTTGTTTTTTTGCTATATTATTCTCATTTTTAACTTGTTTTCCATTGCGTTTGGTGACTTTACTGGGTGTTTTGAGAAGGTTCACGGCGTTTGTATGTTGAGCGGTGGTGATGGAAGGAAGAAGATGATGATGAATATAACTACTTTTTTACAACCTTTTTTTAATTGTGGAAGGACATGTGAAATCAAGTAAAATAGATTGGATGATAAAATAGTTTAACTTAAAGATAAAATAAATTATTTAGCTAAAATATAGAAATAAAATAGTTCAATTTTTAAAATTTTCATTTCATTTTTAAAAGATTTGTAGTTTTTTTCATTATAAATCCCCAATTCGATGTCAAAATAAATTTGTATTCTTTTAGTAGAAGGGTTGATAGAAATCCAATTTGAAACATACCATTAAAAAAAATAATAATTATAGAACAAAAGAAAATTCATGGATAGTTTAGTAAGATTAATTATGTAATTAGCTAGAGAATTAACGAAAAATACAATATTTTTAAACAAAAACACGAATTACTCCAACAAAATTTTTTGTAGATAATTCAACACAATTAAAATATAGGTATTTGGTGTTATAGAGAAGGTTACTCTTGCTCTATAGCCTAAATGGAGTAGTTAGTCGCATCCTATATTAAAAAAAGGGACATAATTGTAATTTAATAAATTCCATATTTAGCTGTTGCTTTCACAAATTTGCCTTGACAGTTGACATTTTCGACGTTAAATTTTAAATTCTAACGGATCGTTCGACCAACAGAAAACAACAGCTCTGTTATTATGGCTGCTTCTTCTTCCTCTTCTCGACCCAAATACGAAGTTTTCTTGAGTTTCCGAGGCGAAGACACTCGCAATAATTTTACCAGCCATCTCTTCACTGCTTTGAATCGGAAACAAATAAAAACTTTCATCGACAATGAACTTGATCGAGGAGAAGTTATCACACCAACCTTGTCGAAACTCATTGAAGAAACGCCAATCTCAGTTGTCATTTTTTCAAAAAATTACGCGACTTCTTCATGGTGTTTAGATGAGCTGGTGAAGATACTTGAATGCAAGAAGACGATCGATCAAATCGTATTACCGATTTTCTATGGCGTTGACCCTTCCGATGTGGCAGAACAAAAGGGGAGTTATGGAGATGCATTTGCTAGGTATGAGAAACGTTTCGAAAAAAGTAAAGATAATAATACTGTGCAAAAATGGAGAGCTGCGTTGACTGAAGCTGCTAGTTTATCAGGATGGGATTCGCTTGTCATTAGGTAATTGAAATTTCCATTTTGTTTACAATTTCTTGTTAATTAATGTTATGCCTAACATAAATTGATAAGGTACTTATGATTAAGATGTGTATTTTCAATTTGTTTGTACATTTTTGATAGGCCAGAATCCAAACTTATTGAGGAAATAGTTGAAGCCATATTGAGGAAACTGAATCGCATATCATCATCTGCTAATTTGAAGGGTTTGGTTGGAATTCACTCACACATTGAGAAAATTGAATCCTTATTGAGCATTGAATCAATGAATGTTCGAAGATTAGGAATTTGGGGAATGGGTGGTATAGGCAAAACAACTATAGCAGGAGTAATTTTTGATCATTTCTCTTCACATTTTGAAGGTTGTTGCTTTGTTGCTAATGTTAGAGAAGAGTCTGAAAAGAATGGATTATATAAACTACGAAGGGAACTTTTATCCAAACTACCAGGAGAAGAAAATATCGACATTGGAGCATATCATAGTAGATCCAGTTTTGGTGAGCGTAGACTTCATAGATCGAAGGTTCTTATGGTTTTCGATGATGTTGATAATTTTAGACAGGTTGAATTTTTAGTAGGAGGGCATGAGTTTCTTGGACCTGGAAGTAGAATCATCATAACAAGTAGAGATAAGGATGTTTTTAAGACTATGGTTGATGAAATCTATGAGGTTTTGGGTCTAAACTACGATGAGGCCCTCGAACTTTTTAGTTTAAATGCATTTAAACAAAACCAACCGAGAGAAGATTATATAAAGCTTTCAGAAAAAGTATTGAGTTATGCAAATGGTAATCCATTAGCCTTGAAAATTTTGGGTTCTTTTCTACACCGTAGGAATATGCGAGAGTGGGAAAGTGCATTGCATAAACTACAGAGAACTCCAAACACTGAGATCCATAATATATTAAGAATAAGTTTTGATGGATTGGATGATGAGGAGAAAGACATTTTTCTTGATATTGCATGTTTCTTTAAAGGGGAGGATATGGATTTTGTAAGGAGAATATTACTTGGTTGTGGCTTCTCTTTTGACATTGTAATAAGTGTTCTCATTGACAAGTCTCTTGTCACAATTTCTAACAAAAAATTGGAGATGCATAATCTACTGCAAAGAATGGGTCAGGAAATTGTTCGACAAGAATCTGTTAAAGATCCTGGAAAACGCAGTAGGCTGTGGACTTCCGAAGATGGTTTTGGTGTTTTGACCAGAAATTTGGTAGGAGTGTTTTGATAAGAAAAAATTGGATATCGTAACTTAGAATCCTTTTTCACTCATATTTTATATTTTGTGCTTCGTTTGCAGGGAACTGAAACAATTGAAGGTATATTCTTTGATATGTCTAAAATAAGTGAAGCATGGTTAGATCCTAAAGTCTTTGCGAGGATGAACAGGTTGCGACTGCTCAAACTCCACTGGCCGTCCTCGAACTACTTTATTCCTAACTCAGCATCCATTCGAAAAGGTCTTAAATCATTGTCAGACAAGTTAAGCTATTTCCATTGGGAAGCATGCCCTTTACAGTCATTCCCATCTAATTTTCAAGCTGCAAGCCTTGTTGAACTTAGCCTCCCTTATAGCCAAGTTGAATCGCTTTGGAAGAGCAAGCAGGTAATTTTATTTCTGCTATTCCTAACAAAATAATTATTTCCAAATTTCATGAAAGCTTATTGTTTTTTCTGGCTCTACTTTTGTAGAATCTGGAGAACTTATACTCAATCAACCTAAGGCACTCACGAAAGTTTATCAGATTACCTGACCTATCACAGGCACTGAACCTTGAATGCATTAATCTGGAAGGTTGCATAAGTTTGGATGAGATTCCATTAGCCATTGGACGCCTCAATAAGCTTGCTGTCTTGAACCTTGCAAATTGCAAAATGCTTAAGAGTATTCCAAACTGTAATAATCTAAAATCACTGCGCAGTCTCAATCTTTGTGGGTGCTTTAATCTGAAGAATTTACCGGAGATCTCAAGCAGTGTAAAAGAGTTAATTATGGATGGAACTGCCATAGAAGAATTAACCTCATCAACTGAGAATCTTTCTGAGCTTAGTTTATTGAGCATGAGAAATTGCAAAAACCTTAGGCGCCTTCCAAGCAATATTTACATGTTAAAATCTCTTAAACGCCTCTTGGTTTCTGGTTGCATTAAATTGGAAATGCTACCAGTTGGTATCAAAAACCTTCATCAACTGCAAAGGCTTGACATAAGCGGTTGTGTGCAGTTTACGTCTTTACCAACACTACCACGGTATCTTAGCTGGTTAAATGCAACAAGTTGCTCGTCACTTGAAACCGTATTATCCCCATTAACTGAATTTACAGAGGAAATGCTACCAAAATGTCCAAATAATCAGCTGTTCCGCTTTATTCATTGTCCAAGATTGAATCAGAATGCACAAAAAGTCATTGAGGGTGATTCAGAAATGAGGGTTAGGTACACAGCAATTGCAGCAGTGAGAGATTATCATCAGGTACCTCTGTCTCCTTTCTCCTTTCTCTCACACACTCACTTAAAATCTCATACTGCATCTGAAATTCCATGTGGTGTAATGAAACAAATTTGATGGATGTTCTTTGATGAATGGTAGAACGTTCATCAGAGTTATAACAGAATGAGAAATGGAAATTTTTTAGTTGAACTAAAAATGAAAATGAAATATGGCTGCTCAGATTACAGGCTCCAAATAATCAAAGGTAAGCTAATAGAAAATAGGAAATTTCAGACGAGAACTAGAAAAGCAATTATGGAATTCAACTATCTGAATGAAATTTTTTTTTTTTAGGTTCTCTAAAGTGACTTTTTGTGTTCTCAAATAAGTTGATTGGTATTTTCGTTTTTTTTAGGGATATCATTCAATTCCGTCGGTATGTTTTTGCATCCAAGGCAATAATATTCCAAAGTGGTTTGGTTATCGGAAAACAGGCTCTGAAATCACTATCAGTTTGCCTTCGGATTGGCTTGATTCTAAGTTCTTGGGTTTTGCAGTGTGTGCTGTTGCTGAATGTAGCAATGATAATGCTGTCTATGTTAGCTGTAAATGCGATTTTACAACTAACAATGGTGATCACCATACTGTTGAGTGCAATTTGCGAGGTTTGTCAAATATGTCTGAAGTAGGGTTGAGTCGAAAAGAATCAAATCATGTGTTCCTTGGATATGATTTTAGTTTATATTTGAGAGCAAGACGGAAAAATCTAGAGAAGGTTTATGATTACAGAGAAGCCACATTTACTTTCTACTCGAAGAAAGAAGCTGGACATTCTTATACTC
>CATIWJ010105872.1:0-19689 GCA_949640765.1 Croton laevigatus
TCGCCCCGTAAATTCAACTTTTCTTTCGTTGCTTTGGGATCATTAACAAATATCTCTTTAACTGCCTTCCAGTCTCCACTTTTTGCCGCTGCATACAATTTCGCTCGTCTCTCTGTCAAGTTCAATTTTGGTTAATTAAAATAAAATTAATGTAAATTTTAAAAAAAAGGTTGTCACCTCTTATTATATGTTTCCGAGTCCCCGTTTCCATCAAGTCCGCCATTTTTGTCCAAGACTATCTCGCTAATTAGATCACTACCTAAAATAGAAAATTCTTTTTTAAACCTCCTTGTTTGTTTTGAGAGAAATAGAAAAGAAAAGAAAAAATATCATAAAGTTGTGGGTGAATATTGAGGATGAGAAATCACAAACCTGAAGAAAGAACACTATAGTCTTTCCCTCAAAAGCTTTAATACGTAGAAAATTCTTCAATTGCTAAATTTCCTCTTACAACAAATGTTGAATGCCAAGCCAATATAGAGGTACTTGTAGAAAATTAGTAATGCCTAAATAATTAAAATATTTGAAGCATATGAGGATTTATACACTGGATGTAGAAAGTTTTTTTTTTTTTTTTAACATAGATATTTCTGGATATTGGGAAGGGAATTATAATGACTCTCGAATCAGGACCTCAGTCCTAGAAAATAAGTGCCTTACCACTAGGCTACTTTCTTGGGCTTGGATATAGCAAGTATTTTCGAATATAAAAATAGTATACCAATATTTTAATATAATTTAGACAAATTAATTGCCTTTTTTTTTTTAACATGTAAGTGTAATTGAAACTTGTATTTATAAAGCATAACAGAGAATGAATTATAGTTTCAGTACAAAGTTTTTACCCAATACTAAAAAAATTCGGTAACTGTTATTGAATTTTTTTATTTTTTGAAATTCAATAACCAGTAATTTGGCGGTATACCGTGATGGATAATCGGTTTTTGGTAAAATTTGATGATTTATAATTAAACCAAATTTTTAGTAAAAATTGATGGTTTTTTATTGCCTCTTTTTTTTTAGTTTTGATTTTCAAAAACATTTATTTATTATATTTAGCAAATTTGGTTAGTATTAATTACCAAAGTTCTGTAATTTACCATTTGCCAAAAATAAATTTGGTAAATTTTTAAAAATTCAGTATTCGGTATTTGGAATTGTAATTTTTAGCGAATACTCACCCTTAATAATCTTGTTGCTTCTGTGTGAAATTAGACTTTAAATGTGCCATCTCATGAGTTTTGGACTCAAATTTAAGTTCTTAGAAATTTTGGACTAATTTTAATAGATTTAACAAATTAATTTTTACTTTCAATGGTGTGTTTTTACTCTCAATCTCTAAAAATCACATACCTGAAGAAATAACGCTATAGTTTTTTCCTCCAACGATTTTGGATTTTTGTCAATAAAAAGTCCATATATATATATAGTTTAACCTCAACATCCTCATCACCATCTAGTGAGAGAATGAAGGTTGACTAACGAGAAGGACTGGGTATTGAAGAACTCCGCTCATGCAAAAGCAAGACATCATCATCTAGTGAGAGAGAATGAAGGTTGACTCACGAGAAGGACTAGCCATTAAAGAACTCCGCTCATGCAGAAGCAAGACAAAGACACGCAAAAGTATCATGGGTATATTGAATTGACTAATCACTAATTCTAAATTGTTGGGTTGTCTTTTTTCATTTCTTGAAATTGTTAATATAAAATTGAATTGTAAGCAAATACTACCTCCATTCCTAATTTATTAAAATTATGGGGCAAAAGTAGTTAAATAAATGAGATTTTTGATATTTTTTTATTGAATTAGAATGATTATGCTATTTATTTTATAGATAAATATAATTTATCTTTAGTGCATATAAAGTTTATTTTTTATATTAAATGGATATGAATTATTATTTTTAGAGTAGAATAGGAAGAAAATTATAGTTGGAAAAAAAGGATAAATAGTAAAGATGAATTAATAAATAACAAATATGGTATCTTATTTCTAATTTTTTTAAACATTGATTTTTTTTTTAAAGAAAATTTTTAATATATTTTATTTTTATTATTTGTCTGGAAACAGGCTTTTACTTTTTCGATGTTTGTGTGTCTGCATTACGAAAATGTTGATATGTGTAGCGGAGAAGGACAACCAATCCAAGAAGTGAAAGAAAGATTCCAAACTCAAAGATTAAACAAAAACATAAAAACAAAACAACTTAGGTCCATTTGTTTTGATTTAAATTTTTTGTTTTCTGGTTTTTTCTTTTAACTCAAAAAATAAACAAAAGGTAAAAATCGTTTTGTTTTTATTTTTAACTTTCCATAAAATTAACGATTTGTATATAAAATCACTAAAAGTGTTTCTCAAATTAGTTACTTATTTTTATTTTATCACTACCAGCATCTTTGTATTTTTATATATGTTTTTTTATTTATTTTTAATGCAATTAACTTTATTAATATTTATTTACCAATTACTACACTATGTTTATAATTTACATTAAATCTATTATTTTTTTATGTCATAATAATAATAATAATTTCTTTTTCTAAAAATAATAGTAACAATAATATTTTTTTTTTCTTAATATATTTTTAAAAAGTTATTTATAAGATTTTTAAGACATAGATTTAATTACTAATGAATACGGTTTAGAATTTACTTTTCAATTATCATTTCTATGTTTTATTTTGAATTAAAAATTAAATAAATGAAAATAAGATTGCTTTTAGAATTTTAAAAGTAAACAATTTTTAAAAGACAAATAATTTTAAAAAAACGAAAGGCTGAAAAATAAAAATTATTTTTAAATTTTTATGAATGAAAAATAAAAAAAAATGCTAACAAACGATTTAACAAAATAAAATGATTGCACTGCATTCTAAGGGCTAATAACATTTTTTCGCCCCTAAACTATTAGCGATTTTGAGTTTTACACGATCAACAAACTAATATACCTCAAAAGCCCCTAAACTACTTGAAAATTTTTCAAACGCTTTCCGTTAAACATTTATCGGAGAGTGTGCCACAAACTCACGGCCAACGCGTGATGGCTATTGAAGTAGTTTTATAACTAGCAAGACGACGTCATTTTGAGGTATGATACGTCGTTTTGGGAAGGATGAAATTGAAATATGCATTTGCATCCTTTTACGAAGCTCGGCATAAAAGAAGACCATCGTGCCTCATCTTCTTCCTTGGGCAAAGAAGATCATCGCTCGACGTTACCATTTTTCGTTGATTACTCCTTATTCCGGCGATGAGCAACTGCAAATGGGTTTGGGTTTGTTTCATCTTAACTAGCTCTATCGATTGGTGGTAGTGTTTCGACCTTTTTTACACGGTAGCAGCGGCGGCGATGATAAGGAGAAGCTGTGTAATAGAGAGAAAGCAAAAAAATTGGTCTAAATTTCGCCGATTACTCCTTCGTCCAGCGACAATAAACTACAAATGGGTATGGGTTTGTTTCTTCTTGACGGGCTCTATCAATTGGTAGTGGTGTTTTGACCGTTTGTGCAAGGTAGCGACAACGCCAACAATGAGAAGAAGTCGCGCGATACACACACACACACAGAGAGAGAGAGAGAGCATAAACCATCGGTCTGATTGTTGTCAATTACTCCTTCATCCGTCAACAATCAATGGCAAATGGGTATGTGTTTGATTCGTTTTGATGAGCTCTAGCAATTAGTGGTGGTGTTTCAACCGTTTGTGAACAGTAGCGGTGCCGACAATGAAATGAAAAAGCTATGCGATAGACAAAGGAGAGGGGAGAAGAGAGGTTTCTTGCCAAATTTGATTTTAGTCCCTCAGATTTTAGATAGCCCCCAAACAATCGACAAAAACATACTACCTCCAATTTTTTCATTTCTTTACACCCTAAAAACACAAATATCAATACAACCTTACTTTTCATTAATACCAATACAAAATAATAATAAACAATTATCAACCCTTTACAACACTTACTTTTTCACCAATATCAATACAGAAATAATAATAAACAATTAAACTTACTTACCCAAAAAGGAAACGTAAAAAATTGAAAAAATTTGCCAAAAACGGAAACGTAAAGAATTAGAAAAATTGGAGGTAGTATTTTTTATAAAATAGGCCCAAAATTTCATTTTAGTCCTTTTTTCCTTTCACAAAATGGTGTCGTTTTAGTAATTTTCAGGATCTAATTATCCCATTACGTGCTTATCTTGAGTTTGTGGAACATTCTCTATTTTAAATGTCCAATAAAAGGTACGTCTAAAAAATTTTTAGATAATTTAGAAATTTTTAAAGTATATTAGTTTATTATGAGGGTTAAACTCAAAATCGCTTGTAGTTGAGGGATAAAAAAATTGTTATTCGCCCATTCCAATCGACATGGAATTTTCTGCAATCACCGTTTTTCACTTGCACCATTAATTTATTCCAATTTTGTACCCTCAAACTAAGAGTTGCTTTATTTCTTTGTCTTTTCATTATTAAAGTTGGTTTTTTTTTTAGCATATTATTAAAGTTGCTTTATATCTTTATCTTTACGTACAAAACATTATTATGGTGGGCACCATATATTCTGCATTATCTGTAAATCTGTAAAAAAGTATATTCTGCATTATACGTATTGGTCACTCTACCAATTGTACGCATATGACCTATCTAATCATATGAAAGTTGGCAATTTGGATTTTATTGAATTTTTTTTTTTTTGAAAACATTACAATTTGTATTTCAGTATTTTCGCTTAATTCACTATTTTCTCTCTGATTTTACAAATTAGCTATTTTATCTTCAAATTTTATAAAAATTATATTATTTTATTTTTAATTTCTCACTGGAAACAATAACATAAACTAACAAGGTATGTCTAATTTGAATTATTTTTATGTTCTAATTATAAATATTATATTAGTTTTGAATGAAATAACATATATATATTGGAAATTCTAAAATATTGTTTAATTAATCGATTATTTTTTAGTTTTTCTAGCATATTGGTTTTGCAAAGACTATTCTTTCTGGATTTGTAAGTAGTCACTTAAAAGTGATTTTGAGATTAGTATCTTTGCAAAAATTAATTTTTTGCGTTTGCACTAAATGAAGTCATTTTTCTTAAACTAGATTTTTCTTTAGTATTTGCTTAGATAATAAAAATTAGGGCGCAACTTCTCAAAAATCATTTTACATATTAATGCATTTAAATATAAACAAAACTAAAAATGTTATTTAGTTCTTAGTAGTATGTGGATATAGCCTAGTAATGCCTAAATAATTAAAATATTTGAAATCTTCTTTATTTTTTGTATAAGACTAGTGTAGCAATTATTTTTCGAATATGAGAATAGTATATCAAATTACCCATTATTTTAATATAATATGGACAAACTAATACTATCTACGTTTTCAATTGTTTGAGACTTGTATCTGAAAGGTAGTTTTCAAAATATTGAGACTTTTAGTATATTTGGACAATTTTGGGTCTTGTCTTTTAGTTGGGAGAGATAATAAAATAATGTTGGTTTATGGGTGCTGTCAGCTTTGTGTGAGACCTGAGAGAGGAGAGATGAAGGTCGGACTAACATGCATGCAGGCACTGTCATATGAGAGAGGAAGAGAGAGAAAAGCGTATGAGGTCTAGACTGAAATGTTGGGTTACAGTTTTAGCTAATATGGGTGCATATTTTTTCATATAATGCAGCCAAAAGTTAAGTAATTTATGGCAATCATTGTAGAATGGTGCAAAATGTAAAAAACATGCACCAAAAAAAATGGAAAATGTTGTAGACGGGCTGAATTTTAGCAAAAAAATTGAGAAAAAAATAGGGAAATAATTATGAACGAAAATGGTATTAAAAAAAAGTACTATTCTTAAAAAATTTGCAACTGAAAACTTCATTTCCCTCAAATTATGGCCATTCAAAATTTGAAATCAAAATTTTCAATCAATAAACACATAACAATAACTGCTCCAATCCACAAAAGAGTAATAACTTTCCACTTATTATGTAAGTTAAAATCATCCCCAACCATCCAGTTCCCCAAACTTCTCTAAAAATCCAAATTAATGGCACCAAGATTCAAAACTCAGGGTAAAAAACCGAAAAGAACCGTGGAAATGTCCACTGACTCGTAGCCAACACCCCCATTCCGACGGAGCAGCGATCTACTCGCTCCCGTGTTCTACTAAAGCAGAGTGCAAAAGGAACGAGGAGGGCGGAGAAGGAGAAGGAGAGATTAGCGAAAAAACATGCTGCACCTTCTTCATCGTCCCTTATGCGAAAAAGGAATGCCGCATCTGAAGAGCCCACTCCTCAGAAGAAGAATATGAAGAAGAAAAATGACGCCCCTTCAGAACCCAGTTCAAAGGAGGAAGAAATTAAAGAAATTGAACGGAATAAGAAAGAAGAATACAATTGGGACAAGTATGAATTTCTGGACAATTTGTATGTTGAGTTTTTTTTTAATAAGGTAGTCATTAGGGAGCAATTTTTGGTAGAAAAAAAGGTTGATTTTTCATTTCTTCTTGAGGTTGGAATGGATCTGTCTATATTTTTTGATGATAAAATACAGTGTTTTCTGTCTATGGATGACCCATATTATCCTAGATTAGTAAAGTTGTTTTACGCAAACTTATCTGTGGAGAGTCATAAGTTAGGGAAGAGGAAGGATGTGCTTGCTGTCAATTCATTTGTAAAAAGGACAGATATTAGATTGAATGTGAAAAAAAAATTATAGAGTTGATTGGGTTAGATGCTCAAGGGTATGATAAATTCATTAAAGATGCAGCCATTCCCTCTGAGATTGATTTGCCACAATTTGTTGATGAACATTTAGCCCAGGTTGGGTCTGGGGTAAGTTAATAGGGACTAGAATGAAAGCTTTGTCCAGGCTGTTCCACGTGATGATTGCATCTAGAATCATTCCTAGGATGGGTTCTAAAGATAGTGTAACTAAGGATGAGCAATTAATCATGTGGCATTTTATGAATGGAAAAGAAATCAATATTCCGTCCATCATTCTTAAGAATATTGTGAAAACTTTAAATGTTATAGCTGAGGAGGATTATACAGGGAGAAAAAACCATGTCTATTTGCCCTATCTTAGACTGATCTCCAGGCTTATTAAAGATGAGGATATGTGCTTGGAAAAAGAGAAAGAGGAGAAGGTCAAGGAGAAGGAGATTATTAACCCACTCTACCTGCAACACTTCAACATTGTGAAGAGCAGAATTAATGGGTGGATATTGTGAAAGTATGTGCAACAACCTAATGAAATAATTTGGGGGAGAAAAAGAAGTGGACAGGATAGTGATTTAGTTCTTTTTTTTTTTTTTTTGCAAAGGAGGAATTTCATTCATCAATAATTTATTACAAGACACATTCTAGTTTGAATAACTCTTATACTGTCCTCAAACAAAGGAGTGATCAGTGAAGGAGAGGGAGAGTCAAAGTACAACACCCCGAAGGGCACATCCTGTCCTACATTTGCTAGCCTATCTGCACAAACATTAGCTTCCCTGAAGGTGTGATAAACCTCTACACTCCATGGTAACTTCATAAGAGTTTTGAACTCCCTTATGATTGAACCATCAATTGTGAAAGGAGTTGAGGTGTTTGTAATTGCTATGACAACAGCCTGGTTATCCATTTCCAGAATTACTCTCCTATACCCCAATAACCAAACTCTTTGAAGGCCTAGCAATGCTCCCCAGGGCTTCCGCTCTGAATACTGAACAACTGCCTAAATTTGCTGCAAATCCTGCAATCCAGTTGCCCCATTGGTCCCTAATGAGGCCACTCGTAGAGGCGTTGTTGGATGGCCCTCTAACACTGCCATCCGAGTTGATTTTAACAGTATTAAGTGGAGGGAAGACCCAATATATATCTCTCTTCACTCTACGTTTTTTTACCGAACCCAGAGTATTGTACTGATTTGCAACTTGAATCTGGTTCGTATAGCTCATAATGCTCTGTAGGGTATTACTAGGTCTCATCTTTCCTTGGAAAATAGCTAAATTTCTCCATTTCCACAGAAACCAGCAAGTGACACCAAAGATAATCTTCCAAGAGAAATCTCCTGCACCCCAGCTTCGGGATAAGCTAAATTCAAACCATGTAATGAGATTATGACCGAAAAATTCAGAATGAAAATGAATGTCTAGAAGACTCTTCCATATTGCTTGGGCTACTTTGCAATCTCTAAGGACATGTAGTACCGTTTCCTCATGCGGACATCCAAAAAGGCATTCTTGAATTGCAGTCAGATTTTTTTTCATCCTTTCCGCATTGGTCAGAATCTTTTCATTAAGTGCAAGCCAAAGGAAAACTCTTATTCTTTTCGGGCCATTCCAGTGCCAAATTTTGGATAAAATTGACTGCTTGCACTCATATGATGAAGGAAGAAGAGATAGATAAGCACTTTTCACAATATACTTACCGGATTTGGAACTACACTAAACAATCAAATCTTCACCTGCATTCTGTCTTGGTGGTAAGTGGTTTGTTATTTTGAGGCATAAGGATTGGGGGATAAGGTGTTCAAATTTACCCTAGTCCCACATGCCCGAATCATTGACAAAATCCGCTACTTTGCCTTGCTCCAATCCATCTAGCATTGTGGGCGAGACTACTTCTAATATTGGTGGTGCATTCTCAATCCATTTATCTACCCAAAAATCCATTGCCCAACCGTTACCCACTAAGTTACTTGTACCCCTCTTCATTTGTCCCCAAACTGACCTGATCCCTCTCCAGATTATGGACCCATTATGGTTTGGAAGATTGTGGTTGAGTGCCGTATTATGAGGAATATATTTTCCTCTAATGATCTTTACCCAGAGTTCATTGGGGCTGGTAAGGAAGCTAAAAGCCAACTTCATCAAGAAAGCTTTGTTAACTCGTTACATTTGTCTAAGACCAAGGCCGCCCATGTATTTTGGTCTACATATTCGATCCCAGCTAACTAGGGAGATCTTCTTGTTCTCATCCGTAGAGCCCCAGACATAGTTTCTCATTAACCGGTCTAGTTCTGAACAAACCTCAGCTGGAATCTTCACCACCTGCATAATATAAGATGGTATTGCATTGAGGACAGCTTTAGTAAGGGTCAATCTGCCAGCTAATAAAAGGAGTTTACATTGCCATCCTCGAAGCTGGTTGGAGACCTTCTCGATGAGAAAGTTAAAATTCCGCTTTTGTACTCTTGCATGAAATACCGGGACCCTAAGATATTTTCCCAGATCTTTTGTAATAGCAAACTCTGTTAAAGCAGCAATCTCTGTTTGATGTTCCAATCCAACATTAGTTGAGAAGTAAATCTAGGTTTTGGAGTTACTAACCTTCTCTCCGGAAGCTTCACAAAATAGGTTGAGGGTGTTGCAAAGCAGTACCATCTGATCAATCTTGGCTTCGGTAAAGAGGATAAGGTCATCGGCAAAAAACAAATGAGTGACCACTGGAGCTCCTCTCTTAACTTGAAACCCCTTCCAGCTCCCTTCTTCCACCTTTTGTTTGATGAGGTATGCTAACCTCTCCATGCATAATACAAAGATGTAGGGAGATAGTGGGCAGCCCTGCCTGATCCCTCGGGATGGGTGAAAGTATCTAGAGTGTTCCCCATTCCAAAGGACATTCATGCTCACTGTATAAATACACTGCATAATAATAGCAATAAATTTGTCATGGAGACCCGCTTCTTTAAGAGTATCTTCAACAAATGCCCATCTAATTCTGTCATAAGCCTTCTCTAGGTCCACTTTGATGGCCATGTAACCCTTTTTGCGTTTGAGCCTATCCATTGAGTGGATGAGCTCTTGGACCATAATGATATTGTCTGTTATTTTCTTGCCCTACACAAAACTAGTCTGCTCCTGCCCCACAAGCAGCGGCATTAACGGCTTCACTCTATTAGCTAACACCTTGGAGAGGATCTTGTACACCACATTACATAAACTGATCGACCTGATTTGTGTGATCAGTTCTTGGGACTCTACTTTGGGTATCAACGCTAGCAAGGTACAGTTGAGCGTCGGCTCAAGTTGTTTCCCTTCGAATATCTTTTTGATAAAAGTGTGAATGTCCCTGCCTACGGTTGCCCATTGGTTTTGATAGAACAAGGGGTTCAAACCATCCGGTCTCGGACTTTTGAGAGGACCCATCACAAATAATGCATCATGAACTTCTAGAATGGATGGAACCTGCATTAAGGAGTCAATCAATATTTGATCAATAAGTGGAAATCTCCCTCTCAAACAATTGTTACCACTACAGCCTTCCACAGTATACAGATTTTCAAAAAAACCAGTGATAAGTTCCTTTAGATCATCCCCCGATACCCAAGCACCATTGTGGTTCTTAAGACTGTGGATAGCATTCCTTTTCTGCCTAATAATTGTTTTGGCGTGGAAGTATCTGGTATTCCGATCTCCACTATTGATCCATTCAGCTTTGGATTTATGATACCAAAATAACTCCTCTTGGTGAAGTGTGAGTTCCAATTCCTGTTTTAGCTCCCTCTCTAGGGTGATAAGGAACCCATTGAGAGGATTGTCATCCAGAGCTTTTTCAATCCCATTAATTTGGGCCAACAAGCGCTTCTTTCTGGTATTGATGTTACCAAAAACACGGTGGTTCCACTCCTTAGCAGCTCCAGCAAGTTCACTTATAGTTGAGGCAATATTTTCAGAGCTTTTCTAGGCACTCTTTACCATTTTTTCAAATTCCAGGTGAGTGATCCAAGGGACTAGGAACCTGAAGGGGGGTGCTTTTCTCCTTTCTGAAGAGTCATTGATAACAAGTAGGAGCGGTCTGTGGTCTGATTTAACTTAGGCAATGTGATGCACTTTGCACTGGGGAAATGTAGATGAAGCTTCAACGTTGGCTAAGGCACGGTCTAGTCTCTCTTCCACCCCTCCTCTCTTCCATGTGAAGGATGGACCACTGAAACCCAGATCAATTAGGTTGCTTTCATCAATGCATTCTCTGAATGCCCTGCATTTTCGGTCCCCGATTAATGCACCCCCTCTTTTTTCGGATGCAAATGCGATAGCATTGAAGTCTCCAGCTATGAACCAAGACCATGTCATCAGCTTAGCAATGTGAATTATAACCTGCCAGAGTTTAGATCTATCACTCTGACTTGGACTCCCATATACTGCTGTAATCCAAAAAGCATGTCTTTCCTTTATTTTCACAAAGCAGTGTAGAAATTGGAAATGTTGGATGTGGACTTGGAGGCTAAGAAATGAAGGATCCCAACAAGCCCAAATTCCACCCGAAAAGTCATCAGCTTCAATTCGATGGGACTGAGGATACCCAATTTTTCGAATCACGGCCTCTGCTCTTTCGCCGCTTATTCTTGGCTCTAGAATAAAAATCAGCATGGGTTTGAGTTCCCTAATCCAAAGTTTCAAAGTACTCAAGAATCTTTTGCTACCAGCTCCTTGACAATTCTAGAAAAATATACTATAATTGTATTTAATCATGGGATTATTGACAAAAAAGAGGTTGTTCACCTATTCCACCATATTGGGGTTGTCTGACTCCAGCGATTTTCCAAGTCTTGATTCTATATCAGAGTGCAGGCCATCAGTGTTAGCAAATATGGACGGAGGAGCTGACATAGTATTAAGAGTAAGGTCCTGGTGTGGTTCCAAGTTCTGATCTGGTGGTTTGGGTTAAATATTATACAGGTCCAGGCCTAAAAGGGGTAAGTCCTTATGAATAAAAATGCCTGTATGGGTAGGTTGGTTATTAGAGTTTATTTTTATGGATGTGTTGGGTGTATCACTGGGCATAGGTGCTAGGGGTGAAGAATTGTGGATGCTAGAAGAGGCCTTCAAATTAGGACTGTTACTGGACAAGGATGAGCCAAAATTGAAGAGTTTGGGTGTACTGGTATTGAGGAGATTTGTAGGGCTTTGGGTGGAATTATTTTAGATCTTAAGTTTAGACTTGGGTGTTCTGGGAGTCTTAGGCTAGTTAATTATTTGTCTAGGGGTGGCAGTAGTTGGGAGGTTGCTTTCAAAGGTTGACTTGACATATGGGATGTTGGGATTCACATTTTCGCCAGAGCCAAAGTCTACATCTTCCTCTAAATTTGCTAAAGAGCTAAACCTCGTACCTTGACCTGCTCCTTTGTCCTTTCTTTTATGTGTAAGTTGATGCTTCCCTAGTTCTTTTGCTACCTCTGTTGATCTGCTTATTCTGCAGACTGTCTTTCTAGCATGCATCCATGGTCCCAAATCTGGACATGTTTGATCTGCCAAGTTATTGGTCGGAGCTTCATCCATCTCCATATTTGGTTATGGTTCTGTCTGTTAGGCTGACCTGTTCACTTCTTCTGTTTGATTTTGATGAGTAGGGCATCTATCAGAGAAGTGGACGATCAAGCCACAGGAGAAGCAAATAGAAGGGAGGTTCTCACATTCAATCTTCTGGTGCATTCCTTCAATCTTGAATACCGAGATCAGATGTTCATTAAGATCAAGTTCAACAGCTAGACGGGCAAAACGACCCCTGGACGCTGAAACAATATTGAAATCCACCTTGATTACTTTCCTAATCTGGTTACCAATAGCTTCCAGTAGTCCTGAGTGGTAGTATTGGATGGGCATTATCAGAAATCTTAACCAGGCCACCACATGTGAAGGTTTGGTGTCATTAGCTTTAAACTCTGGGCACCATTTTTGGACTGTGAGGTAGGCTCCAAGAATGACCCATGGACCATCACAAAGCACTTTCTGACAATCTTCCTCTCTAGTAAATATAACCAGAAAGAAATCATTCTCCAAATCTATTATAGTGTACTTACCTGATGGTTTCCAAAGGTTTTCCAGCTGAGCACACATGGTTTTATAGCCAATTGATTTACCTAACAATTTGACAACCACTGCATTCATCCATGGTTTCGAAATTTTTTCCACGAAAGTGTTGGAGAGATCAACTTGGAAGCTGTGGGGAGTCTTAGAGAGCACCACATCATTCTCTTCAAGTGGGTCATCACCTATGAAGAACGGATCTTCCAGATTCCCATCTCCAAATAATACTTTGTCCCTAAAAGAGACATTGCCCTCTGCCCAAATATTCTTGAGCACTTCTGCATCCTCCTCATCACGCTTGCGTACCTTTTTAGTGTGCCGGCTGTCCGGCCTGGAGCTGTCAGTTTCAGGGGGGATTGCTCGTTCCATGTGCCAGCTGTTCGGCCTGCTGCTTTTTCCCTTTTAGGCCTTTTTTATATACTTATTTTATAGTTTTACTTTGTTTTTTATATACCTTTTTAGTGTGCCGGCTATCCGGCCTGGAGTTGTCAGTTTATCTTGAACTTCATTCGTATCGACAATAATCAATTTTTTGGAGGGCTCAACAAAAGTTGGCAAGCCAATTTTATAGACCATATATGGTTGAAGCTAAGATTGGGCAAGTGGCCTACAAACTCAGCCCTCCAGCAAGATCATGAATACACCCTGTCTTTTATGTGTCGTTACTTAAAAAGAAAATTAGTAATGCTAATGTAACCAACGATGCATTGCCCCTTTGATAAATGATGGTGTCATTATAGTAGAGTCAGAAGCAATCTTAGAAACTAGGTGGGTCAAGTAAGGATCGACATTTGTGGAAGAGAAACATTTGAAATGGAAAAAACTAGCTGCTAAAGATGGCCCTAGGGAGAATGCACGATAACTTGCAGATAGGTTTCTCGACATGAACCTTGAGGACAAGGTTCCAGAGAAAGAGGGAGCTACTGATAAGCCCAGAAGATCACAACTGGTTTCAATTAAAAATTCTAAGTTTCAGTGCAATATATATTTTAGATAGGCGCATCCTATCTCTTTTCAAATGACCATATCTTATTTCCAATTATAATTCTTAAGGGTCAGCGTTTTTACTGAATACCAAAATGATTTGGTAACAGTTACCATTTTTTTTTTACCTTTTTTGAAATTCAGTAATCGGCAATTCGGCGGTATTCGGTAATAGGTATTCGGTTTTTGGTAAAAATTGATAGTTTACAAATAAATCGAATTTCTAGTAAAAGATGATGGTTTTTGAATCCCTTTTTTCTTTTTAGTTTTGATTTTAAAAAAAAAATTGTTTATTTTATACATTTTAACATTTATTTCTTATATTTAGCATATTCGGTAATTCGGTTAGTATTAATTATCACTGTTTGGTAATTTATTATTCGATGAAAATAAATTTGATAAACTTTTAAAAGTTCGGTATTCGATAAAATAAATTTGGTATTCAGGATTGTAATTTTTAGCGAATACTCTCCCTTAATATTTATGCGTGGAATCATACATTAAATGTGCAATCTCATGAGTTTTGGACTCAAATTTAAATTCTTGAAAATTTTAGACAGATTTTAATAGACTGAACAAATTATTTTTTACTTTTAATGGTTTCTTTTTTCACTCAATCTCTAGAAATCACAAACCTGAAGAAATAACACTATAGTTTTTTCTCAAAATATATATATTCAATATCCTCATCGTGAGAGAACCAAGGCTTACTCATGAAAATAAATAGCTATTGAAAAACTCTGCTCATGCAGAAGCAAGACGAAGATACGCAAGAGTATCATGGGTATATTGAATTGACTTATCACTAATTCTAAATTGTTGGGTTATCTTTTTTCATTTCTGGACAATGTTAATATAAAATTAATTTATTTGCTGAAAAAAATGAATGCTACTTTCGTTTCTACTTTATTAAAATTTTAAACTAAAATTTAGTTTCTAAATAAATAAAATTTTTAATATTTTTTATTAAATTAGGATATTTATCTTATAGTAAATGTAATTTATTTTTATTATATGTGAAAATTATATTTTATATTAAATTTACGTGAGTTGTTATTTTTTTTTAAATAGAATATAAAAGAAATTATAAAAAAAATTGTTGAATAGTAAAAACCAATTAGTAAAGAACGTGGTATCTTATTTTCAATATTTCGAAATATGTATTTTTATTTAAGAAAATTTTTATTTTATTTTATTTTTAGTATTTTTCTGGAAAGAGGTTTTAACTTTTTCGATGATTGTGTGTCTGCATTACGAAAATGATTAAAAAGTGTAGCGGAGAAAGACAATCAATGCAAGAGGTCAAAGAAAGATTCCAAACTCAAACATTAAACAAAAAAAATTAAAAAAAAAAAGAAAAACATTTTTTTAATAAAAAAAACAAAAAAATATTGCACCATTCCAAGAGACATTCAATTTTGTGCAATCAACGTGTTTTCACTTGCACCATTAGTTTATTCCAATTTTGTACCCTCAAACTAAAATAGTTGCTTTATTTCTTTGTCTTTTCATTATTAAAGTGGCCTTCTTTTTTTACCGCTATATAAAGTTGCTTTATTTCTTTATTAAAGTTGCTTTATTTCTTTATTAAAGTTGCTTATTTCTTTTGCTGATTAAAAAAAAGTTGCTTTATTTCTTTATCTTTACATACAAAACATTATCTGTTAAAAAGTATGTTCTACATTATATTAATCACTCTGCTAATTATACGGATATGACCTATCTAATCCAATCAAAGTTGGCAATTTGGATTTTACTGAAATTTTTTTAAAAAAAATTGTAATTATATTTCAATATTTTCACTTAATTCACTATTTTCTCTCTATTTATACACATTAACTATTTTATCTCCAAATTTTATATGTTTAAATCACCTAAAAAACATGCAGCTTTAATCTCGTATTCAAATCGAGTGAATAGGAAGATCTAGGATTTAGCCCCAAATTGCGGGCTCAATAAATCTAAAAAATATTATTTTTTTATTATTATTAAATTTGGATTATAGTTTATTATAGGATTAAAATCTATTTTCTTGTTAATTTTTCATATATTTATTATCAATTACAACATGCTTTATTGTTGTTTATAGCATGTTTATTTTAAGTTTGATGTTTTATGCTTTTTTACCTTATTTTTGTTGACTGTTTTGTATAGAAACAATATTTAAGTTAAGCATCAGCAAAATTAGCATCCAATAATATTGAGCCAATCAAGATATGAGATTTATAATTAATTCTCTCTTGATTATTATTCCTTTTAAATATTTATTTGAGTTTATTTTATCTTTTTTTGCCATTAATTATTCATGCATTATTTTATTTTTTTCTTAACAATTCGACTTAGTTTTCTCTTCAATATATATTTTTTTTCATAATTTTTTTTTATCCTACATCTAAAAACCTAGTCCTTAAATTCATTTTGGATCCTATTCAAAAAAAAAAATTCATTTTGGATCTAAATTAATGTCTTCTTGAAATAAAATATATTTTTATCTATTGAATTACATGGAGTCATTCTTTCTTCAAAATTTAGATTTTTTCCTTAGTTTTTCTTCTAAATAATAATTTAATGTCCTTCAATTTTTCCCGTGTGTTCAACGAGTTCCTATTTTTCTAATTTTCTTCAAATTCCATCTTGGTCTCATTTTTCAATTTTGTCACCAATTGAGGTAAATTAGTACATGACATTGAAGCACTTGATGAGTCCAATCCAATCATGGTCTTATTTTTTCCATCATAGACCAGAAAGGCTAAAAAATGGATTGAATTTTTTGCAGGCTAATTGATTCAATCCAATTTTTTAGCATTTTTTGTAGCTAGATGGGGAAAATAAGACCATGATTAAATTGGGCTCCTCGAATACTTTAGTTTCATATACACATTTGCTTTGATCGGTGCCAAAATAAAAAAAAATAAAGTTTCTGGACTGAAGTTTCTGTAAGCAAGTTGTTTCAATCTATTTCTTGAGCTTTTTTGGTTACGAGATAGAGAAAATAAGACCTTGGTTCGATTGAACTCGTAAAGTACTTTAATTTTATGTGTACTCATTTGCTTTGATCGGTGTTGAAATAAAAAAATGAGGTTAGGGATTGAAGTTTTTGCAAGTGAAATGTTCTAGTATCATATGCATCATAATTCATATGTAACATGTTAGCATACTATTAAAAGAACTTTTGAGAAGAACCAACTATTTGACAAACTTTTATTTTTATTCAATTTATTTTTTGAAATATTTCCAATTATTCTTTTAAAAAAGTTGTTCTATTTGCCGTTGGAGATAGTCAGAAAAGTTGTTTGTATTATAATGTAAGATTAAAGATTGAGATATAGTATGATATATAAATTATATTACCTAATTATTTAATCAACTTTATATGGTTTAAGTAATTGACGAAGACCAGTCAAGTAAATCATTTTGGTGACAAGATTGTGAAATTCTTAGTTTTAGGAAGTTGAAAAGTCAGGTATTATACATAAAAGAATTATGTATATATTTTGGTGTAAGAAAAAGGTATACCGTACATTAAACTCATTTTGGATATACACATTATAAAAGAATTGTATACCATATGAGAAATACGATATTTCTAATAAAATATTAAAATATCTATTTAATTTAATATATTTAACGTGCATTGTTTTATGGACAAATTAGTAGATAGCTATTAAAAAAATTAATTTGAAGCGAAAGTGAATCAGTGAGAGGAGAGACAAGAGTTAGATTAATTATGGAGAGTTAATATTAATGGAATGGTAGAAGTCTTAAGAGAGGCTTTTTAGTTTTGATTTTAAAAAAAATGATGGTTTTTGAATTCCTTTTTTCTTTTTAGTTTTAATTTTCAAAAAAAAAATTGTTTATTTTATATATTTTAACATTTATTTGTTATATTTAGCATATTCGATAATTCAGTTAGTATTAATCATCACTGTTTGATTAATTATCATTCGGTGAAAATAAATTCGATAAATTTTTCAAAATTCGGTATTCGATAAAATAAATTTAATATTCAGGATTATAATTTTTAGCAAATACTCACCCCTAATAATCCTGCCCCTTTATGTGTGGAATCATACTTTAAATGTGCCATCTCATGAGTTTTGGAATCAAATTTAAGTTCTTGGAAATTTTAGATAGATTTTAATAGAAAAAGTCAGGTATTATACATAAAAGAATTATGTATATATTTTGGTGTAAGAAAAAGGGATACTGTACATTAAACTCATTTTGGACATACACATTATAAAAGAATTGTATACCATATGAGAAATATGATATTGCTAATAAAATATTAAAATATATATTTAATTTAATATATTTAACGTGCATTGTTTTATGGACAAAATAAATAGTTAGTAGATAGCTATTAAAAAAATTAATTTAAAGCGAAAGTGAATTAGTGAGAGGAGATAGATGAGTTAGATTAACAATAGAGAGTTAATATTAATGGAATGGTTGAAGTCTGAAGAGAGGCTTTTTAGTTTTGATTTTCAAAAAAAAAATGATGGTTTTTTAATTCCATTTTTCTTTTTAGTTTTGATTTTTAAAAAAAATTTGTTTATTTTATATATTTTAATATTTATTTGTTATATTTAGCATATTTGGTAATTCTGTTAGTATTAATTATCACTGTTTGGTAATTTATCATTCGGCGAAAATAAATTCGATAAATTTTAAAATTTTGATATTCGATAAAATAAATCCAGTATTCAGGATTATAATTTTTAGCAAATACTTACCCCTAATAATCTTGCCCCTTTTATGTGTGGAATCATAATTTCAATGTGTAATCTTATGAGTTTTGAAATCAAATTTAAGTTCTTGGAAATTTTAGACAGATTTTAATAGACTGAACAAATTAATTTTTACTTTTAATGGTGTGTTTTTTCACTCAATCTCTAGAAATCACAAAATATAACACTAGTTTTTTCCTCAAAAGCTTTATATATATATATAACCTCAACATACTCATCATCATACAGTGAGAGAGAACCAAGGCTGACTCACGAGAAGAACTAGCTATTGAAGAACTCTGATCATGCAGAAGCAAAACGAAGATACACAAAAGTATCATGGGTATATTGAATTGACTGATTACTAATTCTAAATTATTGGGTTGTCTTTTTTCATTTCATAACAGTGTTAAAAATTAATTTATTTTCTGTCAAAAATAAATGCTACTTTCATTCCTAATTTATTGAAATTAAAGATAAAATTTAGTTTCTAAATAAATTAGATTTTTGATATTTTTTATTGAATTAGGACGATTATACCATTTGTTTTATAGTGAAAATAATTTGTCTTTAGTATATGTGAAATTTATTTTTATATTAAACAAATGTGAGTTGTTATTTTTTAAATAGAATATAAAAAAAATTATAGAAAAAAGGTTGAATAGTAAAAATTAATTAATAAAGAATGTGGTATCTTATTTTCAATTTTTTTAAATATGTATTTTTATTTAAGAAAATTTTTGTTATATTTTATTTTTATTATTTGTCTGGAAGAGGTTTTTACTTTTTCGATGTTTGTGCGTCTGCATTACGAAAATGATTAAAATGTGTATCAATCCAAGAGCTGAAAGAAAGATTCCAAACTCAAACATTAACAATTTGTTTGATAAAAAGTTGGTGTAAAATAGGATGTGAGATAAACTAAAGGTGTAAAATAAATTGAGGAGTAAAATTTTGTTATTTTATACTACCTCCGTCTTTTTGAATTCTTTACACCCTAAAAACACAAATACCAATAAATCACCAATACCAATACACAAATACTAATAAACAATTACTAATCCTTTACACCACTTACTTTTTCATCAATACCAATAAAGAAATAATACTAAACAATTACAAAACTTACTATAAATGGAAATGTAAACAACCAAAAAAGACATCCAAAAAAG